>CM053786.1:763043848-763223848 GCA_028749045.1 Cupressus sempervirens | reverse complement strand
AAATAAAATATTTTTTTATTTATTTCGTTTATTTTTAAAATTATTTTCAATGTGAATATAATTTAATTTGTCTCTAATTGACATTTTAATTGAATTATTCATACTTATACATCTATTTTTTAAAACTTCTATAAATGGTCAAATAATCCATATCATTAATAAATAATATTCTAAATGATTTTCTTTTTCTTTTTTATATTTTTATATTTCAATGTCTTAATTATTGTTATCTTATCTTGTAATCTACCAATATTGAAATTATTATAGTATCATTATTATAAGAATCAATTATTCAAAATACGTTATATATAATATTTTAAAAAAAATTGTCTTCATTTGTTATCATTTTCTATGTTAATGCCTCTTTTCGTATTATTGCATTGTATAGATTTGTTGTTTGTGTAGAAATTATTTTTTTTAACAATTTTTAAATTCAATTATTTTATATTGATTTTCTTTATTATAGATGTATAGATTTCTTGTTTGTGTAAAAAATAATTTATTTAATAATTTCTAAATTCATCTATTTTATGTCAATTTTCTTTATTATAGATTAAACCAATTATTCAGATTAGAAATATTGATCTAATTTAGTCCTTATAAATGATCTAGTTAACTAAAAGCTTTGGTAAAGTGATTTAAGATGATTTAAGATAATTGCGAGAAGCCCTTATAACTGATCTAGTTAACCAAAGCCTTTAGTAAAGTGATTTAAGGTAATTTAAGATAATTGTGAGAATAAGACCCAAGAATACCCTGATACACTATATGCATAAATAAATCCTTTTAAATCTAAATTTACTCCCTCAAACTGGATTACTTTAAGATTTCAGAATGCATATACACGTATTAGAATTCTTTGAGCTGCAATGTAGAAAACCATCAATCAATTAGCAGTCAACAAAGATAACTTACATACCCTCCTTATCTAACCCTCACTAGAAACAATTTTCTTCCGTGTCCAAGCTGGCCGACCCAAGGAATGCTCACTAGAATGCGGCCATTCACAAAAATGTATTATAGATAGCGTAACCTGGCTTTTCTATTGACTTAAGACATAGATTGTGTCGAAACCCTGATTTTTGCATTTGAAGTCTTGTCCCATTTTACAATTTAGAATTAGAGTTAATTAGACCCTCTTTGAATATGATCACAACGTGAAACTAATTGTTCTAGATATAGACAAATTGGGCCAAGAAGTAGTTTAAAAATGATCTGCAACGTCAAGAGAATCTAGGAAGTTTTATCATCTCATTATTTCTAGCCCTAGCAGACCAATAAAAACATTGTAGCCGGATAGAAGAACATATGTACTCTAGATGTAATGGTGAGATGGGTAACTGCAAATCTTCTCAGGTATGTAATCCCACTGCCAAGTTAATTCTGATGGATGGAGAAATGCTAGAGTTTATGGAGCCAGTGAGAGTTGAAGAAACAATGAGAGGAAGAAATGGGTTCTTTATCTGTCATTCTGATTCCATTGATATCAACCAATATTTGTCTCCTGTCATCTTTACTTTGAACTTCCTCTAAACAAGCTTCAATACCCTCTCCCTGCTTCTGACATGGTTGCCTTGGCCACAAAAGCTTGTGCTGCTTTGAAATTAGCTAATGCCAAAAGCTTCACGTGTTGCTGTAAAATCATGGTGTTTTCCAATAGAAATAAATTAAAGTTAGGAGGCGAATATGAAGAGTTCAATAATGGAAACAGATCAGAAAGGATGAGGACAAATATGGGTATCAAGCGGATAGAGATGATTGATTGCAAGAGATGCAAACCGAGGTTACCCACCATAGTAGAGGGCTTGGCTTTGTGATTACATCGAAACGAATGTTTTCAAAACTCATGTGCAAACGCTTAATTGGGTATGTGTGTGCATGGGTTTGTCAATATCCGATTGACAACATGCTTGGAAACCCTACTTTCTTAGTTTGTCCAGATTTTTGTGAAGCTACGAGGTTATCAGTAATGTTTGCATGTACAAACACGTAATTGGATGTCTCTGTGTATGAGTTTGTCAATATCTGATTGACAACATGTTTGCAAACCTTATTTTTATTGGGTCCAAATCTTTGTCAAGCTACGCACTTATCAGTTTGAAACCATATCTGTTATTGTTTGCAAACCCCTGTGAAGATACAAAGATTGCTCTTCTTAAATTCATAAGTTTTCCACAACGTTAAGCTTTTGATTTTCTATGATCTTTCTTTAGTTCATAATTTTTCCACAACATTAAGCTTTTGATTTTCTATGATCTATTATCAGAGTGAAGAAGTGCAAGCAGAAAAATAAATAAATAACAGACCACGGAATGAAAAGATGTTAATTTAATTACTCTTTCTGTTTTGGCTGTGGGGTTTAAGATTTCTCCCGAGCATAACGTTGAATGCAATGTGATTAGAGAGGGAGTAATAATTCTTTGTTTGCCCTACATTTGTGATCAATAGTTTTTAGTCCATTTAACAGTACATTGCAGCAAATTGCTCATTTTTATTATTTTTATAATTATTAATAGTTTTTAGTCCTCTTTATCGCACAACACACACTAGTTAACTAATTGGAACCCTCTCCATTTGAGATTGTCCAGCGTGAGGATGCTCCCATGAAGTGTTGCGTACCAAAAGAAATTGATCTTAGGGAGTATGCATGGATTCCGCACATGTTTTCAATCCCTAAATTCCACACGTCAATAATATTGTAGGTAGATTTGATGGTGATTTCTCCAGAGGCATTTAGTTCCTAGACTATTAAGTACTCATTTGGAAAAGTTGGAATCCAGGTTCCTTCCATTATTATACCTTGAAGCTCTTGGATTAAAATCTGGTTCAAGATATCCTGATCAAATTTTCTCCATTTTCCATTTGCCATCTAAATAGTTACATAGCAATATACCAAAATGATTCATGCACTCATTCCTCACAGCATTATATTGGGTTTGGCATAGAGGATCACCATCCACCCAACTATCCTCCCAAAATCTGATAGTGTTCCTATTCCCAACCACCCATCTCACTCCCTTCCTTAGAAGTTTTTGGCTATTGACAATTTTGGTGCATATTCTTGATCTAGTCAAGAGATTATTACTAAATAAATAGTATTGGAATGGTGAGCCTCTAAGGTATTTAGCCTTCATAATTCTATACCATCCTGCAACATTACAAAACAACCTCCAACCAACCTTAGCTATAAGGGCCCTATAAAGATTAGTAATTCTTCTCAAGCTTAACTCCCCTTGGCTTTTAGGTTTGCAGAACTTCTCCTAGACCACAAGGCTCATCTCGGATTTCTCCTCCGCTCTTGACCACACAAAATTGTGTTGAACTTTATCAATAGTGTCCCTAAATTTTTCTAAAATTTTAAACAAAGATAAAAAGTACACAAGAATAACTTCTAGGGAGGTAGAGAGTAATTGAGGCTTGCCAACACTACTAAGCGCCTTCCCTTTCCATCTAGCTAGCTTTCTCTATGCATGTTCCACTATTAAGCTCCAAAACTAGGGGGTTACCTTTTTAATAGTGAGGGGCAGTTCAAAATGAGTATAAGGAAGAGCAACCATTTGGAAATTTAGCCCCCTAATAATCTGACCTTGAAGGTATTTCTCAATGTTGAAGAAGTACAACTTGTTGTAATGATAGCTACTATATTGTCAAGATGCCTCAGTATAATAGTCTAGGACCTCCTTCTAACACCTGGCTTCTCTGACTGAAGAAATTCCATAGAGGAAAATATCATCCACAATTGTTATAAAACCTCTACTAAGAAGGTAGTGGCAAGTTTAATTCCTTTTATTCATCCCTGTGCATCCATAGCCATAAAATTTATCCCTTAAACCTTAGCCAAAATCATAAATAAGTAGGGGAAAAGGGGGTCACCTTTCCTAAGTCCTATGCTAGTATTGAAGAACTTCTAAGGAGTACCATTAAGGAGAAGAAAAAATTGCACAGATTTGATGATCTCCTTAATCAGGAGGATAAATTTTTCCTAAATTTGAACCTGGCCATGATTTGAAATATAAAGTCTAGTCTCACTTTATCATATACCTTTGAGATATCCAATTTCATTGCCATGCTTGGGTTCCGACTCTTCTCCGCAGAGTGCAAGACTTCATGGGAAGTAATGTCTACATCTAGAATTTTGTGTCTAGGGACAATTCATTTTGAGATGAGCTAACAAACATGTCCAAGAGTAGCTTAGCTGATTAACAAGCACTTTAGAAATAATCACTTGTTTCCCTATCCAATCAATTATTCCCCCAAATCCAAGTTTAGCCATGATTTCAAATAGAACATTTCATCTAACTTTATTAAATGGCTTCAAGATATCCAATTTTATTTCAAAGCTCTAGTTCCTACTCTTCCCCATAGAATGCAGGACTTCATGGGAAGTAATGACTATGTCCAAAAAACTTTGTCCAGGGACAAATGCATTCTGAGAAGGGCCGATGAACATTTCCAAGAGAATCTTTGAATAATTGACAAACACTTTAGAAATAATCCTATATACCATGTTACAAAGGCTGATGGGCCAAAAATCCTCCATACTTGCAAGCTCCCCAATTTTAGGAACTAGAACAATATATTTCTAACTAAGCTCTTCAAGGAATTTCCCTAAATATTAACAAAGTCTCTAGCCACATGTGTTGGATCATATTTTAAGATTCCCCATAATTCCTCAAAGAAAGTTGGTATAAAGCTATCCAAGCCCAAACTCTTATAAGCCACCATGGAGAAAAAATATCCGTCACCTCCTCTATACTCACTTTCTTGACCAAATCTTAGTTCATTCCATCATATATCACTAGAGTAATGGTTCTTAATAGTTTCATACTCTTATTCTAATTTTGGGAAGGGCAGACAGATTGTAAATATTTGAAACTATTTAGTAGCCCAATTCCCTAAATCATCTTTCTTTGTAAGCTTCCTGTTATTATCATCTTGCAACTTAAAATAGTGTTTCTCTTCTTGTGTTTGGAGGTTGACCTATAAAAGAAGGTAGTGTTCCTACCCCCTTTAGTAGGCCATTGAATCTTTGATCTTTTCTTCTAGAATATCTCTTCCCTCCCAACAACTTCCTTCCACTTATTTCTTAGATCACTTTCTTCCCATGTAATTTCCTTAGAGTAATTCCCATTGGCCATGGCATTTTGGGTATCCTTGAGCTTCTTGTCAATATCCTTTTTATGCTTTAAAATGTTTTCAAAGGTTAATTTACTCCAGTTTCCCACCTCCTATTTAATATTTTCTAACTTTCTCACAATTCTATAGATATTCATTCCTTCTAGCCTAATATTCCACCACTATTTGATGCACTCATAGAAATAAGGGTGAGAGTGCCACATAATCTCATATCTAAAGGATTTGCATCCTGAAAAATTATGTAGAACCCAGCTAAATAGGATCATAGAATGATCCAAAATCATTCTAGGGGACCCTCAAAGGGAAGAGAAAGGGAGAATATTCCATCCCATTAAGATGAGAACTTTGTCCAACCTCACCTAGACAAGGTTATTACTCATCCTATTTTATTGGAAGGTTAAGTGGACAAAGTTGTGGTAACAAAAGGAGGGTAAGATGCCACTTTTTTTGTTGAAATCAGCAATATCTAAACTTTGATGAGAATTTGAAGATAGTTACACTAAAATTTTCAAAATATGACTAAAAAAAAAGTTGTAGACCTCTAAATCTAGTTTCTAAACTACTAATTTGTTTGTAAAATGGTGGAGATTAAGGCCCTCATAAAAGGGGGCTACAAAAAGTGGTTCTATTTTTTTAATAAAAGCATAATAGTGTGAAATGTGGTTCACCTAAAATCTTAATTTTTTTGGAAATTATTTAATCACTCCTGTTGGAAGTTAGCTGATACTGTGTAGTTTATCACTTAATTTTTGGGTAATTTTTTAATGTGGGTAATGTGTGTGTGTGTGTGTGTGTGTGTGTGTGTGTGTGTGTGTGTGTGTGTGTGTGTGTGTGTGTTTTGTAACTGAACACATCCCAAAATTGTGATATGAATATCAGGATTTAACTGTGTGATTTTTGAGTCAAACTCGATGACCCATGTTTCATGAGTAGTGATTCAACATGAATCCATCTCTCATGAGAATAAATGGAACACTTAGCACTCATTGGATCTAGGTGATGCTCACAGGGGTGAAGCACCGGGACTTCCCGGGAGGTCACCCATCCCAGTACTACTCCAGCCTGAGCGCGCTTAACTACAGAGTTTCCTCCATAGTTAAACCCAAAGCTTGCAACCCCATTTGCAAAACCTTCACCAAGTGTTGTGCCTTATGAACCATTCATTAGAAAGCCCCAAAATGTGAATTATCTATGTGCTCCAACTATAAATCATTGAGAACAAATAAAAAATCAAAAAAATAAAATTAAATTAAAGTGTGTAGAATAAAGTCTAGTTTCTAAAAAACAAACTTGTTGCAAAATTAGACAAAGGAGCCAAAATCTAACCCTCAAATACTACACATGGGTTTTAAAGAGAAAATGAACATACATTGATAAAATAAAACTTGTGGTTGAAAGGCTTAAAATAGACTAAATTTAAAATAAAATAACTATTTACATAGCTAAAATAGAGATCTACAATATCATAGAACTTTATTTTATACATATTCAAGCATGGTCAAACCAAATGGAGAGTACACATGAAAAAACATGTATTTTTGGTATGCTTGTTGGAAATCACATTTGAGACTAGTACAAAATGATCAAACATTTGGGTTGGATCTCCAATGCAAATCGAAGCCTTAGGTTTGGTGAATTTGAATGCATTATGAAGCACATATGCACTATAGGGCATATGTGCTATTAAGAACATTTTACATAGCCAGAAGAGAGGGAGGGAGGTAGAGAAGGTGATAGGAAGAGAGGGGTAGAAAATGAATAGTATAAAGAGATATAGAGACAAGATATGATGTGGGGAGGGGGAGGGGGAGAGAGAGAGAGAGAGAGAGAGAGAGAGAGAGAGAGAGAGAGAGAGAGAGAGAGAGAGAGAGAGAGAGAGAGAGCACATATATTAGCTATGACAGAGGAAATAGTAAGAGTAAGAAGTAGAGAGAACATGGATAGGGTAGAGAGAGGAAGAGAGACTGGAAGATGTAGAGAGATATGGAGAGAGCTAGGATAAGCTAGAGAGATAGAGAGACAAAAAGAGATATTTGATACTATGGATAGAGAGATATCAAGAGAGAGGAAGGAGAGAGAGGGGGGGATAGAATGGAGATAGAAAGAGAGAGATTTTAGGTTGGATGTCTAGATGAAAAGATAGAGAGTGGATAGGATGTAGAGAGAGCTTGACTAATAGACAAAGAGATAGAGAACATATGGTAATAGATATAGGAAGAAAAAGAGAGGCAAGGATGATATGGAGAGTGATCTCATAGGGGATATATATATATATATATATAGAGAGAGAGAGAGATGATAATCCATGTATATAGGAAGAGGGAGTTAATAGGATGGAGCGCTTGAGGGGATAGGATTGAGAGAAAGAGAGTAGGGGATATGAAGAGAGCTCAAGGGGATAGGATAGAGAGAAAGATAGTAAGGGATAGGAAGAGATCTTGAGGGGATACGAAGGAGAGAAAATGAGAGAAAGAATGGTATAGGATGGAGAGCTCTGAGGATAAAATGGATAGAAAAAGAGTAGGGGATAGGATAGAGAGGTAGTATGAGAGAAAACTAGATAGGATAGATAGAGAAAGGGATAGGAATAAAGAGGATATAATTTGGAGAGAAAGAGAGTCAAGGATAGGAAGAGGGATAGAGGATAAGATGGAAAGAGAGAGGGGGGAGGTAGCATGGAGAGAGTGAATGAGTGATTCATGAAGGGAGGGAGGGAGGGAGGGAGGGAGGGAGGGGGAGGGGGGAGAGAGAGAGAGAGAGAGAGAGAGAGAGAGAGAGAGAGAGAGAGAGAGAGAGAGAGAGAGAGAGAGAGAGAGAGAGAGAGAGAGAGAGAGAGAGAGAGAGAGATTCCATGTCGATAAGAAGAGGGAGTTGATAGGATGGAGAGCTTGAGTGGATAGGATGGAGAGAAAGAGAGTAGGGGATAGGAAGAGATCTTGATGGAGTAGGATGGAGAGAAAGTGAGAGATAATGGTATAGGATGGAGAGTTTGAGGGGATACAACAGAGATAAAGAGAGTAGAGGATAGTATAGAGAGAGAAGGGGGTTGGAAGAAAGAGGGGATATAATGGAGAGAGAGACTGAAGGATAGAGAGAGAGAGAGAGAGAGAGAGAGAGAGAGAGAGAGAGAGTGATGGAGAGGAGGAGAGAGTGATGGATGGAGAGAAAGAGAGACTGATTGATGGAGAGAAGGAGAGAGTGATTGTTAGAGATAGAGTAGGGAATAAGATGCATAGAAAGGGGTATGAAGCTTTCTTAGGGATAGAATAAAGAGAAAGAGAGTATGGGATAGGAAGCTTGCTTAGGGATAGGATGGAGAGAATGAGAGTATGGGATCAGAAGAGAGAGAGAGAGAGAGAGAGAGAGAGAGAGAGAGGCTAGATAGGATAGAGAAAGAGTGAGAGAGAATGAGATAGGAAGAGAGAGAGGGATAGATAGGATGGAAAGAGAGTGAAAGAGAATGATATAGAAAGAAAAAGAAGGATAGATAGGATGGAGAGAGAGTGAGAGAGAATGGTATAGGATGGAGAGAGAAGGGGGTGAGAAGACCTATAGGAGATAGGATGTAAACCCACATTATCTATTTTGTAGTCTATTTTGTTCTATTTTACAAGTAAATTTGAACCTATTTTTCGACAAGGGTTGATCGATATTTCGATAAACAATGGTCAAAAATTAGCATCACTATAATTTCATCAAAATTTTGACAAAATTCGACACTATCTATATATCGATGGACAACCCCATCAAAAATTACCACAATCTCTATCACAAGGCAATGTTAGACCATTACTAAGAAACATCAAAACTTTGATGATTAGGAGATTGGTATTGACAATCTTCTCATGCCATCGATGACAGGCCTCATCAAAACTTTGATGATCAGGAGATTGTTATTGATAAGCTTGCCATGCCATTGACAATAGGTGTCACTAAAACATCGTCAGAATCCTATGAGATTCTAATGATGTTTCCATGTCATCGATAATAATGACCTTTAATAGATCAACCAATGGTCATTAAAACTTCAACAACAACCCTAATTTTAAAAAAACAAAAAAAACAAAAAAATCATAAGAATCCTAATTTTTTGGTGATCCAAGATAATTGGTGACTATCATGATGGCATCATTAGGACTGTAAGAATCTTATTTGTTTGGTGATCAAAGGTAAGGCAATTATTGGTCTATAGGGTGTAAGTGTCCCTATTGATTTAAGAGTGGGCGAAATACAGTTTCTAGTTTGATAGGTGAGTGACATTCCACATGTTTAGTTTTCTATCATAAGTTTGACAAATTCAAGGATGTTATTGGGGCTTTAGTATCAGATATTAGTTCAAGGGTATGTCACAAGTAACATCCTTAGGCCTAAAGAGATTCAAGGACTAAAGGGTCAAGGGTTGATCCAAGGATTGGACAAATGAAAAGATGTACTGTGGGTTGGTTGGGAGAGAGGGAAAGTTACGTTTTATTGTCTAGATGTTGATAGTGATGGTAGTTGTCAATGGGCATTAAGGATGGAAAATGGTGTGTTTGAACAACCCAAGGGTATGGACATAGGGAAGTACAAGATGTCTCATGATGAAAGTGTGATTAAAAACTATGATTGAGATCAAAAGTTGGACCTTTTAATATGATCAGCAATTGATGGATTGATCAAAGTTTGAGTGCTTAATGTTGAAGGAGTTGAGTTTTGAACAGTGACATTGGTAAGGGTAGATGATGAGAGAAGTTGTATCTTACAAATAGTTGAGAACTTATCCTTATTTAAACATTGTGTATAACATCCACTTATAAGCAACCAATCTATGCTTGGAGGGGTGTCTCTCTTCACATCCTTGCAAGTTACAAGATGGGATTCAAACTCTTTTCAAGGGGGGATCAACAAGATATTTTCATATTACAATATTATTCTTTATAGATTACTACAATTAGAGCAGCCTTAATAACATTCTATCCAATTAGAATAAGAAGGAGAAGATCATTTATTGACGTCCCTCGTTCAACACCAAACATGTAACAAAACAACATTATGTAGGAATATTTTAAAAACATTTTCATTGATAATTTCCTTCTAGATTCAAACCATAAAAAGATTCATTCCTTACCTAGAATTACCCTCAAATGATGGAGAGATGCTTTCTTTACCCTACAACATCAATTTCTCATTTAGCTCTGCTACTCAATACCTTACAACCAGATATAATGAAATCATTATCAATTAGCATTACAAAAGATGTTGAAATGTTTCAAGATATTTTCTAGTTTTGTTGCATTGGTGACTAAGCTATACGCATATTAGGATATATAGTGTTATAACAACTTTAAGAAGACTAAGATCAACATGTTACCAATATGGTTGCAATTAGTAGAGATCAATTTTAGTGAATGAAGGCATGAGACATTTCAGCAAAGGAACCAAAACATTACTTTTAATAACATCAAATTGTAGAATATAGCAATAGTCAAAATAAGGAACTCGATGATAAAACTACAATGTAGATAGTGAAGAATAAGTATCTATAGCCATTTAAGCATCCATATATCTTTGGTTTCTCTCCCTCCCATCCAAAACAAGATTCAACCACTCTAAATTGAGAATGCATGTACACCAACATTCCATATGCATGGACAATAGGTGGAGCTGAAAAAATGCACCATGTTTACATTAATGACCTCTATTGAAAATGAGAATATATTGCATTTTCCAGCTCCACCTGATGTCCTATGCATATCAATTGAGATTTCATATTGAACTAGGGCCTCCTTTTACATTGCCTGAAACCAAGAGATTGACATAGTTAACATCTAATATTATCTCCATTAATTTGGTCCACTCATGCATAATATTTTAATTTTTATTTGAAACATAAATACTAAAGGATATCCAACATATTAATTGTCAATTTCTCTTGAATATGCTCACTAACAAGATCAACTCAAAGATAGTAAACAAAGTGTCTGATGCAGATGCAATGAAGAGTTTAATTTTTTCTTCAATTACATTAAATAGCTACAAAATAGAAATAGAAGACAAAAAAATTATCAGTATTAATTGTAAGATTCTCAACAAGGTATGTAAAGTCATCGTAGATTCTGGTTACATTCAATGTAGCAGATTGAATAATGTATAAAGGGGCTTGAAACTAACCTCAAGAAGTGAGATATCAATCCTTAGCTACTTACCCATGTTGCCCCATGACAATTACTTTCTTTGTGGGGGAGAATGGTATAGGAGCACCCTAGTTTTGGTTGCAAAACTCAATTTTGGGTCATAGATATGGAATAAGGGTTTCTTAATTAAGCATCTCATCATCACCAACCTCAAAATTAAAACAATAGTTATTTAAGAGATCTTATTGGAAAAAACAAGTGCCTTCCCATTAGAAGCTTCAATTATGACCCAACTATTAAGATACCCAGAGAAAACCAACATATGGAAGAAAGTGATTGTCCTAAGTTAGTCAAAGAGGAAAGATGAGATAGGAGAAAGAGTGCATGGATGAGGCAAAAGAAAAAGAGGATTAAAAAAGAGATGTTAGCATTAAAGAGTGTTCAATTAGCAATGAAGAAATATATAATTTTGTAAAAAAAAATTTAGGAGTATCATATGGTCAAACAAAAATAGATGAAAGAAATTAATATGTCAAAGAATTTAATCTCATAGATGATCATTAGTAAAAAAATATTTATAGGAGAAAATATTAAATAATAAGCAATAGTTGATACCAAAAGAAAGGTGAAAAAATGGAATGTATCTATTCTGTAGTATGAAAGTGGCAAGAGTGATAGTGAGAGTGCCACATTTCTCATATATGAAGGGTTCATGTCTTGAATAATTATCTAGATCCTAGATAAATAGGATCATAGAATGATATAAAATCATCCTAGGGAACCCTTAAAGGGAAGAGAAAGGGAGAATATCCCATCCCATCCACAACTGAACTTTGTCCAACCTCACCTGAGTAAGGTTATTAGTCATTCTATTGTAGTAGAAAAGTTATCTCTTGATCTAGTTAGGTGATCATTACTTAATAAATGGTACTAGAAAGGTGAGGCCCTAAGTTATTTAGACTTCATAATTATACACCATCATGTGGCATTACAAATTAACCTCCACCCAACCTTAGCCATAACGACCCTATTAGGATCAGCAATTCTTCTCAAGTTTAACCCCCCTTGGGATTTTTGGTTTTTAGACCTTCTACTAGGCCACAAGGCTAATCTTGGATTATCCTCCACTCTTGGCCACAACAAATTGCATTTAATTTCTTAATAGTGTCCCTAAATTTTTTTGAAAATTTAAGAGAAAAAGTAGACAAAAATACCTTGTAGGGAGACCGAGAGTAATTGAAACTTTCCAACACTACTAAGAACCTTTTATTTCTATCAAGCCAACTATCTCTACGTGCACTCCATTATCCATCCTATCTCCACTAATTAACACCTACAACATAGATTATTCTAGTCTGTCAACTTCTTATCATGCATTCTTTAGTTGTATC
Organism: Cupressus sempervirens; assembly: GCA_028749045.1. NCBI lineage: Eukaryota > Viridiplantae > Streptophyta > Pinopsida > Cupressales > Cupressaceae > Cupressus > Cupressus sempervirens. The sequence continues at coordinate 763,211,208 of CM053786.1, read as the reverse complement.
CAAACTCTCCACTCAATGAGATCAAATGAATTCCCAAATAAGAGTATTTTCTTAGCATGGTTTATAAAAGAGGGAAAATAACAAACACTAATTGTGTCTCCATACGGATGTAACATTATTGAAGACCAAAATTTAAATTTTAAGCATCAAATATTAAAATGTAAGATCTTGATGGCACACTTTCTATTGATGATTGCATGCTTCATAAGACTATTTTCACCACATAGAAATCAACTTGTCTACACTAATTTCTTAGAACCATGTGCACTTGATATATTACATGATATTTTTAATGCCACCATGTGAGGAAATATAATAGCTAGTGAAAAAATGCAACAACAACACTTTTGGAATCAATCTCAATGAAGGGAATAGAGGGCTATGCCTATGATCTTTAAGATGATTTCAAAAAAAAGTTGTCACTTTGAGAAAATGCTATTGTAAAACATGGCACTTTGTCAAGTTCTTTACATTTTAAAATAGACTCTAATGTTTTTCTCTTATACCAGCTAAGAGCATATAAACATTTTATACTTTCCATTGATCATCTGGCATAATATATAGTGAAAATCTAAATATTTGAGTTATAACTAAGTGAAAACTGATAACTTCTTATAGGAGATATGAATGTATTACACCAACAAAGCATAAGTTCTCAATGTTGATTCAAACCTTAGGCAAACATATATTTAAATAGTAAAAAAAGTATAGCTATATAAATAAGTTTGTCACTACATTTTTAATTATGTGAATACACTTATCAATTAGCCAATTGAACATGCATAAAATAAGTAAGTGGGAGGAATTGTTGGATCTACAATTTTTGAGAGCCTAATTTGAACAATTGTTATATTGACATTGATGTCAAACCTATTGGTAAGACAAATGTCAAACCTAATGGAGAGACATTCACTAATAGTATAGAGTGTCATATCTATTGATTGATGAAGAGGATTTGAAAAGAAGAGATCATGTGATGACCTAGTGAAAGGTTGAGATGAGATGTGTTAATGATATGGAATTAAAATGGGCATTTGATAAGATAGTACTTGACAAGATAATTTATTATTTAACCAATTATACATGAATTGAAGGTGATAGTTGTATGAAGTTTAGAGTTAAAACAAGTCATGTTGATAAGCTTGATTGAGTATTAGTGTTACAAGGTCAATGAAGGAGTTGAAGTAGAATATTAAGGAACTTAAGGATTGTTGAGCATAACAGTGTTAGCCAAGTGATACGTTTGTCGAGTGATAGAGATTGCTAAGTGAGAATATTGACTGAGTTGTATAGTGATGACTAAGCAAGACAATCCAGTATGACTAAGCGATCCAGTGAAGACTAAGTAGAAGAACATAGTAATGGTTGAGTGACAATATTTGAATAATTTGTAAATGAATCAAGATTTGGAGCCGCCATAGTTGAAATCTTGGAATTACCAAAATGTGTTGATGATGAGGATTGATGTGCTATGTTATTTAATGTAAGGAAAGGATTAATTGAGTGATCAAAGGCTAAGATTTGAAGAGATGTTTCAAGAAGTGTTGAGAAGCAAAGAAGAACAAGAAGATGGGAAGATTCAATGAATATTTTGGATCTGATCATAAAACGTAAGATCTATGATCGCAATTAAGTGGGAAAAGATCAAGACTACCTATTTTAAAGGGTTATTGGATTGGAAACTTGTGAAGACAAGTGGTGGAAAAAATTCCAAGGAGAAGTGCAAAAATTGTGAGACGAAGATTACTTGAAGAGTTACCAAGCAGATATAAGATGATGAGAAGGATGGAGTCTAGTAATGAACCAGAATTGAGCCAAATAGAGATCTAAATTTGTAAAGTCAATTGTAGTTTATCAAATCAAAGTTTCAATGTTACTTTCTAACCATTATGGCAATTGTAAAATGCTTTTGATAAGGTTTATCTAATAGTGATTTATAAATCCTTTAATCAAGCTAATATTCTAATGGAATGTTCTGAAGTCCTCTAAAAAACTCACTCATTACAAGGTAATTAAATCATTTAATAAGGTCACACATAACAATATGTTTCGTAAACTTTGATAGAGTTGGATCCTAACACAACTCACTTCAGAAGAGTGAAAAAGTGGTAACATGTTACTAGTGGTCCTTCCCAAATTGGGTTTCCACATTAAATCCTAGTGTTAGATATTAAGTGAATATGTTGTCGTGTGTTTAACCTACTTACTTTTTTAATTTTAAAGTTTATTGTTGACTTTGATAAGTTTTTGCAATTCAACACATATAGAACATAGAGCTATAATGGAATGAATAAGTTGGATTATTGTGAACAACTTTATCAGTGAGTTATTAGGTTAAGTTTGTTGAAGTTTTAAGTATTTTTTTTATACATCTAGACCTAGGGATAACTGGTTCACTCCCCCTCTTAGTTATTCCAAATACTCTAATAAAAATCTCATTACTCCAGTAAATTTCATCCCAACCTCTTCCAAATCCATATGCATCTCTAGTTTAGGGTTTAATTCAGATAAATACATAGTGGGGGATTCCTTAATTTTGAGGCCATTATAGGAGGAGTCCTAAATGACTAGGGTATTGGGAATGTAGGGTGACACTACCATAAGGGAGATTTTAGGCATTAGAGGTTGTAAAAGAACTATATTATGAGGGGACACATAGCCTAGTGAAAGTTGTACAAGTGAAAGATAAGACCCTGGTGAAGGTTATAATTGTTTCCTTCCTCTCTACACTTTTTAACATCTATAATCGATAGTTCAAGATTGTGAAGTAAAAAAAATGGAAAGGAAATTTCATCATGGTAGACAAAATGGTTTAGCAAAGGGAAATGGTAGCAATAGCTAAGCTTCAAATTTCTCTCTAAGGTAAGATATTTTACGACCAAGTAGGAGACATCATTCCATGACCTCAGTAGCTTTTCTTTGTTGAAATATCCTCTCATGCAAAGTGGCTTCTCATTGGCCTTGAAAAACTATTTCATAATTATTTCATCTACAACCTCGATGACGCATTTCCATTTTCTTCCCTCCAAAGATAAACTAGTCACGTGGATTATAACTTCTATCAATTTCAAATGTGATTCCATTAATAGTAACTTTACAATCATTCCCAATATTTACTAGCTACATGGACACCATATCATCATAACCTTCCATAGCCTCTATGAAAGATAGGAGCCCACCCTTAGTAATGGACATATACGCACATGCATTGTTGTTCTCTTTAGATTCAATCTATCATAGTACAATTATATCCTTGTCACCACCCATATTAACCAACATTCCCCCTTGGTTTCTTCCTTTGTGAAAGCATTAAGATAATTGTAGAAGAACATAAATTTAGGCTTACAAACTTTTTGTTTTGTTAAAATGATGTTTTCAAGAGGAAGGAATAAAGAGAATTCATTTCCAGAGAGTCCTTTTATCAAAATAATTATTCGGACTTGAATGATCGAAAATCACATGATATTAGTACCCCAACATATGAGATTGGTAAAGAAAATGAACCCTTCCATAAATGGAGTGATATTGGGAATTTCCAAAATAATAACAAAGAGGGCTTTTGAAGTCACCATTAATGCACCATCTCCAATTATACTTAATGGAATAATCCTAAATCTTGCCACTATCCATATGGGAATCATTTTGTAATAAACTCCAGACAATATCATAATAACTTGATACGATATCACTCCTATCAATCTCATCATTTGTATTCCTAACCAAAAAAAATATCGCTAGGCCGGCTAGAGAGTATTTCAAGCCTCATTGTCACTCATGTGTTTACATGTACTTTCACTCTTAATAAGAGTTTTAATTTCCATAGGGAGGGCCACTAGCTGTCTCCAACGCTACAATCCAATTAACTTATTCACAAACTTGCCAATTCATCAACCACTAGGTTTCCTTCCTGATACTTGTGTTGGACTCAAGTTTCTTCCATTCTTTCAAGTAAAATTCATACATCTATAAACACACTTTTTGAACTATAGGACCCTTATGTTGAAACACCAACCTATAGTAGACAATTCATAGAAACATTCAATGATGTTTGAAATATATGTCCAAATCTTTGAAAACCCTACCATGTTGTCCCACTGAGGATGTTGGATATAGATTGGGGAAATAGATGACTTCCCTTGTAGATATTTCCACCATATAATAATGGACTACCTACAAAACAACAAACATGCAAAAAAAAAAAAAAACTAAGCCAACCCATATATGCAAGAAAATAGATTTATGATTAAACATTGTAATTAGGGAAATTTGGTGATTGTAGGCCTGCAATAATTGTACACACCCAACCGTGAAGATCTATTAATACTAGTTAGTAACTTAATCTCAAAAAATGAAGCAAGATAACAACAGATCATAAACAATCAATAATATGAATCCATTTCAAATAAATAAATATGCCAAATAGTAGCCCTCCTTTATTTACCTCCTTGAGACAATGTGAGGTCTTAATTTCCTTTCTCAATTCTAACACAATAGCAATTCAAAGCATAAATGATGTTAATATGGTTATAATATATGAGAATTAGCTCTCCATTTATAAGAATTTTGACGTTTTCAATCAGTAATCTATGATTAATGAGATTGATTTATTGGGATTAAAGAGTGAATTCTAACTAATTAAAGAGTTGGCTCAATTGATTACCTTGTCAAAAAAATTGATTGATTTGTTAACTAAATTGATTGAGAAGTGAAGTGAATCAATTAAAGAGTTTACTAAATTGACATGTTTGTCAACAAGATTGATTAGATGGAGTAAAGACTAAATAAATTGATTTGATAACTAAATTGATTGATCAATTAGAGAAAGGTGATTTATTAGTAAAGTAAAACCTAATATTAGAAGAGGTGGTATTTAAATATGATTAAATAAATAAAATAATTTTTTATTTGTAGGTGGAGTCCAATATAAATAAATAATTATACTTGTTGCATTTCTTTAATTATGAGTGAAAATTTAAATTATAAAATGTAATTATTACATAAATGCAATAATAACAAAGATGGAATGCTAATTAATTTAAATGATATAGGGATTAATTAGAGTATGTGCACAATCATGGTCAACCAAACTATACCCTTAAGTGGCAATGAAAAATTAGTAAATCAGGGTTATGTCAACTTGACGTGCAATTTTCAACTTGTTATGAACCTTCTATCAAAAATTTTAGAGAAGAGAATCTTTAGAAAATTGAATTTAGTTTCTAAACTACTTAGGCCTTATCTAAGAAGAATAAAAATCGATTGGTCAAAATTTTGAATTTTAATGTAATAGTACATAAATTTCATGACAAAAATAAGAAGTAGGCATATGTTTGGCCACCTTAGTCAAAATCAAATTATGTTATTTTAGTTAATATTTTAGATATAAGAAGTAGACTCATTCCTAAATGTGACACACATTTTTGGGTATTTTTGTTCTAAATAAATAATTAATTATAAATTTCTACTATAGTATTTTTGGAATAAAAAACTCTCATCTGACCACCTTAACTAATCCAAAACTCTAAAAAATTTAATTATTATTTTTCTTGTTATAGTAGAAGAAGCATATAATGTGATGCATCTTTTGGATTTCAAAAATGTTGTACCGTTTGAAAGTTATAGTTGTTCTTTAATTAGTGTGTCAATCAACACTTTATACATAACTCCATTAGAAAATAGGTAATAATTACTTACTAAACTCATAATTTGATAAAGATTACATTTATGGAAAGCAAAGGACATTCTTAAGAAAACCTTTTTATTTCATCAAATTTTGTGAAAAAATAGTCGTGGGGTACATGTTTGAAGTAAAAAAAACACACAAGAACATGCAAAAACACATATTTGGGATTTTTATAAATTGACCATATAGGGCTACCCATTAAATAATAATTATTATTATTATTTAGTACTTTATAGAAGAATAATTAATGACATATTAATTAGAAGTTTAATAATCAAAAACTTAATGAAAATTCCTTAATTGTGATTTTAGGGAGACATTATGAATTTGAATTTAGAATATAGTAGAAGCATGAAAATTAGTTAAATAGTAAAGATTATATGATAATTTAAGAGTGTTGGTAAAATTGAACATGCATATGAGCAACATGTCTTATGTGTCTACAGTAACTAATCAATTGTAGTTCTAAATCTCATATATTCACTATATAATATAAATATTTCGATATTCCAAGAGATGCTTAGTGATGATTTTAGAATTGAGTATGTAATTGTGCAAGGTTATAAGAGATGGTTAACATATGATTCCATTAGAATAATTTAGAAACTTCTCAAAAAAAATCTAGTAAGAATCCAATAGTTTCCCTCAACATAAGATCTTTCTTACATGTTCTAGGTGCTCTAACATTATTGACTTGAAATAAAATGGTTCCAATATCAAAATAGGCATCATATCATTCTACATGATTGACATAAGATAAATATCTTGCATGCATGAGTATACTAAATATAGTAAATTTTTAGAGATAATAAAAAAAAATTTTAAAAAGATAGGCTTAGGTGTCTACAGTAACCAACCAATTGTACATCTAAATCTCATATATTCACTATATAATAAAAATATTTTGATATTTTAAGTGATGTTTAGTGATTTTTTTAGAATTGAGCATGTAATTATCCAAGGTTACAAGGGATGGTTAACATATTATTCCATTAGAATATTTTAGAAACTTCTTATAAAATAACTAATATGAAGCCTATAGTTTCCCTCAACGTAAGATTTTTCTTACATCTTCTAGGTGCTCTAATATTATTGGCTTGAAATAAAATGGTTCTAATATCAAAATAGAGCTCATATCATGCTATATGATTGACCTAAGATAAATATCTTGCATGCATGAGTATACTAAATAGTAGATTTTTAGAGATAATTAAAAATAAAAATAAGATATAATGAAATATAGGGAAACATGAATATGTAGAAAAGGATCATATATGCACAGAAGTGCATATTTCATCCAAAATCTAAACCAAAATCACTCTTACATAAAGGTACAAATAAAATGATGATAATGAAACAAAAAATTATTTAAATTGTTAACATTTTTTCTATCTTTTATTGCAACTTTAGCTTACAATATTGAAGAGAACGATATCTATGGTGAATAGATTGCAAATATAAACCTGTTTGTTGCTTTTGGTGGAAACGGTCCAATTCAAGATAGAGCACTATAGGCAAGTGAAAGCTAATGAATACTCAAAATGGCCCAAAATATGTAAATTTTACATAAAATTAGAGAGTTAGCGATAATCATTTCAAATACTTATTAATACAATGTAAATGTGTTGTAAATGTGTGAGATGTAGTATTGTATTTCTAGTGTTAAATATATAGTTTATATAAATATCAAGATGATAAAAAATATGTCAAGTGAAGGACTCGCAAAAGGAATTTTGTTTTCTTTGTAAAAGGCGGCATTGATAAAAGCTTGGAAATACATGATTAGCCTATGAATAAGAAAAAGTAGCTTTCAAAATCGTTCTCTAGAAAAATGCAAATAAAGTTAAGGTCAAAGATGAGGAATTTTTTATATCTTGAACGTTATAGCTTATTTGACAGAATGAATGTAGAAAATGTATTTTTGACATACATCGAGATCATCATTTACTCTATTCTAATTATAAAATGGTTGTGTTTGCAACTTCGGAGTGTATAAAAGATGATGTCTGCTTCAATCTCGTATAATATAATTCAAATAGATTTAAAAATAAAAATTTATTAAAATAAATATAATACTGATTAAAACAAAACTAATTCTCACACAAACTTTTTTTTTTAAAATAATCAAACTCAAAGAAATGACTTCTTTTTCTCTTACTAATATAGTTGAACTAGTTGAACTGATTTAGCAGCTCCCCCTTTGGGAGATCAGCATATATAAAAAAACAAATAGGTAGATAGATTGTGAGAGCCTATTACAACACAAAATTGCAGAAATTTGTCGCTTTACAATGTAAAATAATAGAATCTACTACCATAAACTTTCTTTGACTTTAGATATTGAAAGTCTTCCTATTGTTGACAACATGCATTAGCATAAATAATCTCTCTAATTGAAAAATATGGAGTCATTGTCCAATTGAGTTTCAACCTGTTATAGATACGACTCAAAAATAAGGAAAAACAACTATGGCCACAGATTCTAAGCCTGCCCAAAATGTGATTCGCAAATAAGCTTCAACATCACCTTACGGTCCTCCGGTTCGATCGTATGAAATTGTACCTCTTCTGCGAAGAGAAAAAAGGCACAACAACAAAAATCATGTGCGTTTCTTAAAGACCTTAAGCCCCAGAAATTGATAGAATTTGAAAAACTTGTACACGAATCCTATACGGACGGAATCTATATATTCAAACGCTTGGCGCGCACGCTCAAAAACGGAAATAAACTAAAACAGGCGGCAACCAAACTTCTATGTTCACACAATCATCTGAAATGGGAAAAAAGGTTGGTTGGATTCTTCGATCCCTCGCCCCTTGATTTCCGTCCGTTCAAACTTCACACTGTCTGAGACGGTTTACATCTATTTTCTTTTGACACGCGGCATAAAAATCATATACGCCGTTGAATATAAAAAACAAAAGAAGCAAAATGTTTGCTCCTGTGGGCCCACTGCATTTCAATCTTTTCCTCTGGTTAAAGTAATTGACTTTGTCTGCAAAAGACAAAATCCTCCACGAATTTGACGTGAGACGGAGGTACAATGAGTAAAAGCGAAGCTTCTCTCCGAGTCGTTGAGAAACTTTCCACTCTTCGACGCGCAAGAGATGCCATTTTTGTTCTCTCCATCCTTTTATTTCGTTCGCCCACGTGTCTGAGCAATTGTTTGACCCTTGAAAACTATTTTTCTCCCTCCTCTTAATCTTACATGTAATCTTAAATCCACCCGTAACTCAAATCTATTTTAATTCTCATTTTAGAGCTTATTCTAAGTATAACCATATTCTTAACCTAAATTCAAATTCTAAGTTCTACTTATTATTTTGCATTTTACATTTTATCTTTAAAAACAATTCTATCTCAAGCCTTCTCTCTAATTGTTAATCTTAATTCTAAGCCTCTCCAACTCTATATCTATATCTAACCCTGCTTCTAGTTCTATCCCTAACCTTCATCATAAATATAATTCTATCTCTAACCCAACTCTTAACCTAAATCCTAGCATTAACCATAAATCTACCCCTAACCATAACCTTATTTATGTCCCTTACCTTTACTCTAACCTTTACCATAATTTTAACCCCAACCCGATTGCAATACTAATTCTAGATATAAAACTTCTAATCAAAATTCTAATCTTAACTTTAGTCTTCATTAAATCTCTAACCATAATTTAAACTCCAATCCTAATCTTGTCTTTAAGATTAATTAAATCTATAATCTTAATTTTAACCCCAATCCTAATAACCCTAACCATATTCTTACCCCTCCTCCTAACTTTAAGTTATGTATAATTTTGTTAGAACATTCTTTTCCAAATATCTACATTTACAAATTAGATTAAACGTCAAATTCCTAAAAGATATAAGTACAGAACCAACAATATATATTGACCTTAATCATACGCATAAAAAGTAAAGAATGGAACAAAATTCATGTGAGCAAATCTGGAAAAACAACCGATACGACAACAATAAAATAAAATAATATCTACGCGCCTGTGTGAATCAACCGCGAGGTTTCATACGCTTAGATATCGACGTCCTCCATCTCGTGCCAAGATTTTTTCACGCGCAACGAGATAATAACACGCATCGCGTTACAGCGACATTCAACTCTATAAATAAATCAAAACAGAGCCGCGTAATGCGAACAGTATAACATTCTACCCCAATTCAATTTCTCCAAAGTTTTATGGGAAGCTGTTTTTCATCTCAGAAATATTTCCAGCCGACCGCTAAATTGATACTGGAAAATGGAGAATTGGAGGAATTTGTTGAGCCCGTAGAGGTGTCAAGGATTTTGAGAGAAAAGGCGGGATTTTTCGTATGCAATTCCGATTCCATGGATTTCAATCAGTATTTAACTCCTCTTCCTGCAGATTACCAGTTGGAAGTAGAAAATCTTTATTTTCTGCTTCCGGCAGAATATTTGAAGAAGCCATTAGCCGCTTCCGAGATGCTTTCATTAGCGAGAAGAGCAGATGGGGCATTAAAACGAAGCCGGCATAAAAAGAAAGGATTTTTGAAGAGCCATAAAGTTATGCCTGTGGTGGATGACAGAATTGATCGACGACAAATCGGGTTTTCTCTGTCAACAGACAGATTGGTAGAACCAGAGCATGGTATTGAATTGGGACGGCCAAAACCAGAAGATTCTGTGGGACTTTACAAGTCTGCTGAGAAATTGAAACTCATGGCGTCAAGAAGGACAACGGGTGTTCATAACGTGGGGAAGACAAAACTGAGCACAATTCCAGAGGGTTTTGCTTTCTGAGTCTTTTTCATCTTCTTCTATCTCTACTGCTTGTCAATTAATCTGCAGTGAAGGTGAAGGTGTAGTGGGCTCTAAATTTCAATTTGGAAGGCCATGGGTGAGTCTGTTTTGTTTAAGGTAATCTTGTAAATTGTAGGAGCTAAAATAAGTTATTTCTTCCATGATTTGAGTATGAAGGATCTAAACTTTCTCCATCATACCCTAAACTTGTACAATTTGAATGCCTTAATAAAGAATCTGGCATCCCTTCAGATCCAATAGAGATCTTCTCTATGTTTCATGTCAATGATATGAAATTTTTTGAACTAGAATTGTTGGGGTAGGAAATATTTGTTTAAATTTGTGGATCCGATACGTGCACTTTCTAAAGGAATTGTAGTCTTTAGTGTGAGTTTATAGGAATTTTGTTTTTCTCATCTTTATTTATTGCATGGTAGATTGTTAGAAATTTTTTCATTGCTTATGGTTCTATTTCAGAACAAAAAGCTTTAACTCAAGAAAGGGAGTCATTTTCCTAATCGAAATTGTTAAGTTGTATAAGTAGGATAGGGATTACTTATTTATTGACTTGTTTCTTAGATCATTTTTTATAAATATCAATAATATCATTTATATAAAATTATTATTACATTTTTTTATTGAGAAAAAAGATAATTTATAGAATCATATATTTAGAGTTCATACTAGGCACATATCTAGGTCATAAAATATGTGAGAACAAGTTGTTAAGAAGTAGCCTCAATCACTGGTGGGCAAAGACAAGAGTTCTCATCACTTGATTTACTCCATATATCAACAATGTTTGGAAGATCCATAAGATAGTTTCAACCTTCATCGTCTCATGTTCATCTTCCTCTTCATGCCCTATCAAGATAGAAATAGCCAAAGAGGGAGATATTTTCGTACCAAACTAGCAAGAAATCCACCAATAGGTTAGTCATTATGGGACTCAAGGAGTTAGATCACTAATGAGCAACTTGTGATCATGTCCACTATCTATGATCTCCGATAACATGTAAAGGAGAAGTTTCTAAGTGAGTGGCATGGCCATGAGTAGATAGATTTTATCAAGCAAGTGATACACATAAGGAGGCAAGTGAAGTTGGGAGGAGGGAGATGAGGAAACTCTAGTCATAGGACAAGGGACATTTCCCTAGTGGTTAACAAGCACTTGAAGGGACCATTTCTCTTGCAAATTTATTATCTTGCACTTGGATTTGTAGTAACACATGTTAGAATAAATAATTGCTTCGTCTAAAAATAAAATATGTTGCTCATAAAATAAGTTAAGAAAAATAAAAATTGCTCTCTTTTCAAATGTTCAAGAAAATTGCTACCTCAAGAGCATGCCAAATTTATGAATTTGTGAGTGATATGAAGTCAAAGCTTAGAATAATTATATTCCAAGAGAGAAGACTAAAAGGCTTGAAGAAATCATGTATCTAGATCTAAACCTTTTGGTCTCTAAAACAAAAACTACAAGATATTCTTGGAATGATTTGAATGCTCATAGAAAGGCAATAACCTACCCACAACACCCAAATAAGAAAGTCAAGAGCCCACACAAGAATCATGGAACATAATTTTAAAAAGAAAAAGAAAAGTTGAATAATTTTGGTTGTAAAATAACTAGCCAAATATTATTCAATTAGCATTGCCACATAGAAATGGGAAATTGTGAATTCCATTTTTGGTTCAAAGTTATCCCTAAGTCCAAATGAGGAAAAACCTCAATTGATGACAATATCAAGGCTTTAATTTATAGAAATGGTTATTTGGAACCTACATTCAATCTTTGCACCAAGTCTTAGGAAAATGACTTCTATTTTAATGAATTGTTTCAATCAAAACTACATCAGTTCTTTTTACAAAATATTTCATGATCTAGATTGAAAAGGTGAGGTGTAGCCTTAGTTTCATTCCATAAAATGAGATTGATAGAAGTTATAGAAAATAAATTAAGTGCGAACATAGAATCTCTTTCTTGTGATATATCTTACACTCGTATAATCTTGCTAGAATATCACCTTCATAATGTAGAGCAATGCACCATGAAATATTGAGCTAGTTGATAAAAATACCATATCAAAAGCCATAATCATTATAGTAAATCCAAGGATTTATGACTTCCCCATTTTTACAAATTATCTAAACAAAAAATATCCTTCAAAATGAGCTACATTCTTCATGATGAAAAGGGTTTACAAAATAGTCCTATTCCAAGCAGGTCACCTGGGTAGATATCTAGAGAGGATATGCAACTTTGTTCCCAAAAAAGAGTTACATAACTGATCTAGAAAAATTTACCTAAAGTTTTTATTGAGTGGATAATATCCCCCAAACTCACAATGGTGATATAAACTTCCCAAGAAACCCTCACAATTCTCCAAAAATAAGTAGATGTTAAATCATAGAGAATATTTTCTAGCTTTGTATAAGAGGATTTATAATGGGCCCAATATGAAGAGTAGCATATATTAGTACTAACAGGAGCCTTGGAGCAAAAATGAAACTTCCATGCAATAGAAAAAGTGATCTAGTATCCAACATTTTTTCAATCCTAGAGATAAATAATTACCATGAGGACAACTATAAAGCTCTTTAACAAAAATTCAATTTGTTTTTCCCATTTCCATGCAAAGATATTTAATTGAGGAATCATAGATAGAAATGATTGTCTCTCACATATAGTCTATGTCATTGAATGTTCAATCCATAATCTTCAAAAAAGTATATGTTAAACACCTTAAGAAAAAAACCTTTGAATTCCCATCTCCCACATCAAGATCATGTGGTTTCTTTCCATGGTTATTAATCAATTTACATAACTATAAAGAAATTAACAATGGCCATTTTAGAAATTCTATTTTTTATTATGAAATGGTTAGTACTTATAATTATGTATGTGTCTTGAATGAGTATTGTAGGTTCTTAAGGTGCAACAAAAGGCAAAACTTAAGACATTATAACATAGTTGACTATTAGGAGGATAAGTTACCCAAGTCACGTCACCCAACTAAGGGGATAGGCTAACCTCTAGAAAAAATGCACTAAAGACAAAATAAAGTTTTAAAAAAATCTAGATTCATGAAAACGTAGTGGTTTTTTTCCAATTTTTTGTTGTTTTCGATGATAACCTATGAAGATCATGAAGATCGAATGCTAAAATTTTTGGGAAAATTCATGATGTTTTTTATTTTTTGAAAATTGGTCAACTGTATAGTTTGTAGGGAGGATAGTCATGTTCCCAACTAAGCGTTATTTTCACCATTTTCAATAATTATTATAACTAGTTTTAGGTCATACCACTCTGGTGAAGTGAGTAGTTTAACTTTTACACCCTTTCCTATAAATGTTCACACTAGAGACTATTTTGCAAAAAATAAAAAAATATTAAATAACTAATTGAAAGAAAAATAAAAAAATCACATCTTTATTCAAAAAAAGGAAGACAAGGTATCTCATTCATCTTTTGAGTCCTTAAATTTAGATCTCTATCTCTTGCTCTTGGAGATGGGAGTAGTGGATCCCTTTCTAATGGTTTCTATGTTAATGGCTCTATTATATGCAAATAGGTTGTTGAGATTTCAGACATTGTATTTTTTCCTCACAATTTTTTTTAATTGCCTTCACTAAACACATATTTGTTAAATTTTCACTTCAAAACTCCTATGTGGCTCTAATTCACAAGCTTATGAAGGTACTGCCTTCCCAATTTATAAAATTACTCCCCTAGGTTGCATCCTTTTGTAGAGATGGTCTTAGGTAAGGAGATTCTCAATTGGCTCTCTATTTTCTAAAGATCATGCTCATTGGTGTTATCATGAATGTTGATGATATTCCTATGGGGGAGTATCCTAGTAGTGATGGTGGCATGATTCAATGGTTTTGTGTTGCATTCATGATAGAATTCGTCATTGATGTCAACATACTAGTTGTTCTATGAAGATTGGTAGAGCAACAAACATACTTTTGCTTCACGTAGTTTGGGGGTTGAAGATCAGCTTATGCACACATGCGATTATGTTATAGAGTATGTTTAGACACTAAAGTTAAGATCTCATATGGAAATATGAATATTAGATAGAGTTATAAAGGATTTGGTGGAGGCAGCTTTCAGATAGTGTTTTTGGGAAGTGTGTACCAATATTTTGATTGTATCTCCTAACAGAGATGGAACCTAGTTGAGAGAACTTAGGCAAAGGTTAAAGAAATATTGAATATGCTTTGGTTAAATAGGCATAATCAAATGATCAATGAATATGAAGCTATGAAGACTGTAAGCCAACAGATTGCTTGTAATTATGAAAAGATGCAATATTATATTATACCATGTAATGTAATATCTTAATTTGGTCCTATATTATTATATTGTAAATTGGGAAAGCCTCAAGGCTAACAAGGTAATTTATTTTAGGATTTGGTATAATGGAAAGATGTTTTCCTTGGTTATAATCGTCCATGAGATCATTTTTATGATATCAAACCTAAGAGTGAGATCTAGTGTAGATAATATGATATTGTGTATTGTGTGAACCTACATATGAATATATTTTGGATCAAAGAAGTGATTGGTGTATTTGAGGTATAGTGAGCTTACAGGTAATTATATTTTGCAAACAAAGTTTTTGTTGGATAGTTATTGATGAATACTTTTATTATTCAGTGAGGATAGTGTTGAAGCTCTTTGAATTGTGGGTCCTTTTGTCTTCCTTTCAAATCCTAATAGGGTTGGCACAACTCCTAATAGGGTTAGAATCTCCTATCAGGGATTCAAAGTCTTCTAAGGGACTCATATGTACTAAATGTATTTCATTGACTCCTAATAGCATCTATCCTTTCACAAGAAACTTTTATATTAGTATAGTTGTCATCCCCATAGGGGTTTTCCTTCTAATCAAGGGTTTCCCTAGTTAATGTATGTCTGGTGTTGATGTATTTTTAGAGAAAAAGGTTAATTTCATTTCATTTATTAAATTACCTTTTCTCCCTTTTTAAGATTTCACTTTATGCACTTTTCCATTCACATTTAATAATTAATTAGTAATTATTAAATGGCTTTTACCTTTTAGGTTACCCCTTTAGGGTTTCAATCTCCTTCGATAAGGATAGATCTTTTGTAATTATCTCTTATATTTTTCATTTATAAGAATACAATTTGCATATTTTTAGAGCAAACCCTTGCCTCTTCTTGTCTTTTTCTTCTCTGTGACAAGTTTTTACATACAGGTATTCTTCGGGCTTTGTGGATTTGTATTGCTCAAATCCTTCATGGTATTAGAATCAAATCTATTGTATCTTGTTTAGTATTTGGAGAAAAAGGAGACCAAGGGTTTGATAGAACAAATTTGACATTTTTTGGGCTTGTACTTTGATTCATGGAGGTGCGACATTGACAATTTAGAAAAAATAATTACAGAGGTGATTTTCAAACAACGATATCTCACTCATAGAGACTCATACATATTGAGGTGCTATATTTTTTTAACTGATAATTTTTTGTCTACTTTCCAAATCTGGTATCAATTTGGAGTAATATTGAGTAGACATAGTACTTTAAGAATTTGGTCATTTTTTGCCTACAAAAAAATAATCCAAGACCTTCTAAAATAATGACTGAGACTCTTCTTGACTAGAACTTTTGACCCCTCAATAAATATCACATGTGGAAGACCTTGATGGCATGGCTTCTCTGGTCAAAAGGGTTGTGGTCTTATTTATTTGTCGTGCAACCAATTTTATAGAGGCCTTTTAAGGTCATGCAACACAAGAACAAGATGGATGAGGCAATGGGGTTGATTACTTTACAAGTTTCTGACAGTCTACAATTTCATCTTGATGGGAGCAATACCCCTCTATCTATGTGGACCAAGCTTGAAGGATGTTTTGTATAGTGAATGAGTTCAAGGTACTTAAAATTGAGGTAAAGATTACCTCTCTTCTACCAAATTGTTTTCCTTCCATTGAGGACTTCTTGATGAATTTCAATCAATAGAGATCTTTATTGTAGGGTTGTGTGAAGACTAAGACTGATACTGAGTGCATCTACCTAATTCTTTCTAAGCTTTGTGGAAACTTTTAGATGTTTTTTTCTACCTTCTATTCCACCAAAGCAGCTTTGGGTAATAGATTTACCATGTCATACTTTGAGGTTTTTTGTGATCATTTGACTCGAGAGAAAGCTAAACTCTCTTAGTTGGCTTCTCTCACAGGCTCATAGAATTATGCATTGGTAGCTCGGCCATCTTTAGGGACAAAGGAGAAGACAGATAAATCTCATTCTATAGAGTCTTAGATTGATTCTAGCACTCACAATTCATCAGGGCCACCTCCTCCTAAATGGGGTAAACCAAAGCCAAAAAGATTGAAGTGTGCTTATTATAATAATCCTAATCATGATGAGTCACATTTCTATGAGAAGAAGTTAGATTGCTATCCCAAACAAGTTTCATATTTCATATCTCTCCTTTAGAAGAGAAACATTGATATTCCTTCTACTTCTCACAAATCTTCTTCATCATCATCATTTTAGTCAGATAGTAAAGATATAGGAAAGGGTCATGCACTATGTGCAACTACTATTCCTCATTCTTCTAGATGGTTACTAGATTTACGTGCTTCACACCATATGGCATATTCTCAGAATTTGTTCTCTTCTTTTGAGGCTTCTCCTACTCCACACATTCTAATGAGGAACAACATTATTATAACTATATGTGGGAATGATTCTATTGACATTGATGATGGTACATTTCATGATGTACTTTTTATTCCATCTTTTTCCTCTAACCTTCTCTCTATTTATTAGATTACACACAATGGGATAGGGAAGACAGTTGAGTTTGCAAAAGATTCAGTGCACATCATAGATAGTGAGACATGGAATATTATTGCTACAAGTACTGTTGATCATGCTTCCTACCTATATTCCTTCTCGCATTTTAGTCCACAATCTCCACTATCAAAGATTGAGGTGAACTCAGGTCACTTAAACTTATGTGTTATTCTTGAGACCAATGTTGTGACTTCTACACCTCCACCTCCTGTTCAGATTCCACCTCTTGCATAGGATTACTCTTCAGCATTGCCTATTATTGTAGCTCTAGTCATCAAGCCACCTACTATAGTTTTTGAGGATATATTAGAGGACACACATCTCCTTTTCAGATGACAGATTCAATAGACATGTTATCCCACCTCCATTGGAGATTCTATTTTAGGATTCGCATGCTTTCTCCTTTGAGTATCAGCTAGGACTTCCATCTCCACCTTACATACATCGGTTTGATCATCCTTTTCCACTGCCTTTTTTTCCTTTAGATTGTAGATACATTGGTATGTTTATTGACATAGGAGTTCCGTCATTCTGGGGTAGCTATGGAGAGTCAAGCTTTTTTTCATGGAGGTTTTCATTATACTTATGGTCTTGAGAGATTCTCTTGAGATGTAAATCATTTGTGCATCCTTTTATATCTTTTCTTGGAGTACCATTTTTCTCATTAGGTTTTTTCTATTTTTTTATTTCATAGAGATTTGGTTGTGATTAGGTACCTCATCAAGTCTTGTTGTCGGGACCCAAGTTTTCTTTTAGCATTGTAGTTTCCTCGCACTATTTGTAGCTACATTGTTGCTCATCTTAAGGGGGGATGTTAGAGAAAAAGATTAATTTCATTTTATTTAAATTAAATTACCTTTTCTTCCTTCTTAAGATTTCACTTTATGCACTTTTGCATTCACACTCAATAATTAATTAGTAATTATTAAATGGATTTTACCTTTTAGGTTACCCTTTTTCGGGTTTCAATTTCCTTCTATAAGGATAGATCTTTTGTAATTATCTCTTATCTTTTTCATTTCTAAGAATACAATTTGCATATTTTCAGAGAAAACCCTTGCCTTATCTTGTCTTTTTCTTCTCTATGATAGGTTTTTACATGCAAGTTATAGTCTTCGGGCTTTATGGATTTGTATTTCTCAAATCCTTCATGTATGGTTATTTTATCTATTATTTACATATTTTAGAATTAAAGAAGATAACTCATTCAACCACACTCCCCCCCCTCACCTTCCCCATCAATTATCTTAGCAAACTTTACTATCTAACAATTGGTATGAGAGCATTAGGTTCTTATCTATGATGCTCTTAAGGAAAGAAAGTCCAATGTTTGATGGAGTTAATTATGAGAGTTAGAAAGAAAAGATGAGACACATCCTCAATGAATGGGTAGGGGTTACTAATTGACTACTACAAATCAAATAGATGTAATTGAATAAGACAAGCTTAAAGGTTGTGATAAAACTCAGAAAGACACATTCATGTACGATATGCTTGTTAGATAAGCATTATTATTACCTCTCCCTAAAACTGAATTTGGTTAGGTAAAATTTTTAAGTCTTGCTCATGAAATTTCAAAAGGTTTGTAAAGTACATTTGAAGGTGATAAACATACTCAAAAGGTTAGATTACAGACTTGGATATTCTTTTCTTAAGATGCTAAAATGATGGAAGATGAATCTATCAGAAGTTATTTTAGTAGAATAATAGAGATTGTTACATTAATTAAGACTTATGGTGGAGAGAAATTGGAAGATGAATTTGTATGTAAAATATTGAAGACTTTGACAACTACATACAAATAGACAACACAAATGGTTGAACAAGTTATTCCCTACACATCATATTTTAAAAGAGAGGCTCTTCTTGGGAGATTACAGTCATCAAAAATGTGGATTAGATATAGTGGATAATTTCCTAGATTTGAAACTACTTTCAGTGCACAAAGTGTCAAACTTGTGTTGAAAAGGAGTGCAAGTACAAGTGGATATTGTGCTAGTAGAGTCTGAACAAAAGTTGATGAAGAGAAGAGGATTGAAGAAGGACTTTCCCTACTTATGAAGAGACAACCAAAAGATAAAAAAATCTTCAAGTGTTGGACTTGTAATTAATATGGTCATTATTCTTCTAAATTCCCTAATAAGGTAAGGAAGTCTAGAAATTCATATAAATCAAGAATGCCTAAGGATTGTCTTTTTGCTACCAAGGAAGAATTTGATGCTAAACTAGAAGAAATCTTGAGTGAAAGAATGAAATACGATTTATTTCTATTAATGAAGAATCCCTAAGAAAGAAGTTAGAGAAGAAAAAACATTAGTATCACAAGGTGAAAAGAAGAAATATGATTAGATTATAGATAGTGGTTGTTCCCATCACATGACTAGAGATATGAATAAGTTTGTTGAATTAAACAACTATGATGGAGGAGTATTTAGAGTTGAAAATAATGTAGCTTGTCATATAAAAGGAAAATGATCTATTACACTTGATGGAAATACTAATACTGATGATATTTACTTTGTGGATGGTTTGAAACATAATCTTTTGGCTATTGGAAAACTAGTGGACAAGGGATATTAATTGCAATTTACAGAGAAGACTTGCATTATCAAAGACAAAAATGGTACATTGATTGGTATTGGCACAAGGAAAAGAGGTAATGTATTTTAGTTAAATCCTACCGAGATGACATGTTTAGTTGCTAAGGTGGATGATAGTTGGTTATGGCATAAGATATTTTGTCATATCAACTATGATAACATTTTAAAGGTCAATACTATATTTGCAGTTAGAGATTTTCCTAAGATTGTGAAACCTACTAGAATGGTGTGTAAGGGATGTGTAACAGAAAGAAGAAGAAAAGTTCATTTCTAAGCACAAAATTTACTACTTTAGTGAAGTTGGAGAGTGTGCACACAAATTTAAGTGGACCTACAAAGACTAGAGTAGTCTATGGTGAAAGGTATTTTATGATTCTATGATTATTTCACTAGAATGATGTGGATAGCATTTAATAGAGAAAAATGTGAAGCTTTTAATAAATTCAAGATATTTAAGAGTAGAGTTGAGATCAACTCTAGTTTGAATATTAGATGTTTGAGATCTGACGGAGGATGAGAATTTACCTCAAATGAAATATTATAAAGAGGTAGATTTCATCTCCTCAAACACCTAAAAAAAATGGGATAGTAGATAGGAGAACCATAAAAAAAATAGAGGCACCAATAGCAATGATGCTTGAATATAATGTATCAAAAATATTTTGGAGAGAAGTAGTAAATACAATAGTATACACTATGAACAGAGTGCAAATCAAACAAGACACTGATAAGATACCAATATGAACTTTGGTTTGGACATACACCTTGTGTGAAGTATTTTATAATCTTTGGAAGACAATGTTACATTAAAAGATATGATGATGTTGGAAAGTATAATTCAAGAACTAATGAAGGTATGTTTCTTTGATATCCATTGAAACAAAAGGCATGTAGATGTTTTAATTAGAGAACTAAGACTATTGTTGAGAGTGATAATGCAAGAGTTGATGAAAAGTTTAGAATTTAGGGAAATATACTTGATTATGATACTAATGAAGAGACTAATCTAAGACCTAACAAAGAGAATGTTAATCATGAATTAATATATGAGTCTAAAACTAATTTATAGACTAATATTTAGAGAGAAGAATAGAGAAGTGAATCAATATCTGAACTTGGAGAAGAAATCAAAGTTGAAGTAGTGACACATAACAAAATTTTGGTAAAGATTCACCCTACTGAGCAAATCATTGGAAGCAAAGAAAGAGGAGTTATGACAAGAAATAATGTGCAGGAAGAACTACGTTTAATCTCTCAAATTGAACCTAAATATGTTGATGAAGCCTATAAAGATTATTATTGGGTAGGACATGTAGATATTACACCAGTCCAATGGTAAAATAGGACTACTTCTTTTATATAGACTGAATGCTTGATGCTTCTCCTATGGGGGAGTATCTAAATTTGAGTTGAGTCCTAAAGGACTCTTGGTACTAGTATTTGATAGTGTCTTAGGGCACTTGAGCTTATTGCAGATCATACTTAGATAATTGACATAATGATATCTTTCACATTGATGTCAATAGGGGAGAGTAATACATGAAAAACATCATTTGATATGAATTTTTGGAGACATCTTATGAAGAGTAACACATGAAATATATTTTAATATGTATGTATTGAGAGATATTGTCCTTTGGGGGAAAGATGTACATGAGGGAGAGATGCATGTCGATTGATGAAGAGGATTTGAAAATATGTTCATGTATGGGGTAGATTAACGCCTTCCTTGTGCATGTTACATATGACATTCATAGACAACATGAAGGGGGGAGTAGATGCAACAAAGACACATTTGGTATTCATGGAACTTACATGTGTTTCATCTGTGTTGCCATCAATGCAAAATGGAGATATTTTTTAGCATGAATGTTAATGATATTTCTATGGGGGAGTATCCTAGCAGTGTTGGTGACATGATTCATTGGTTTTGTGTTACATTCTTGATAGAATTTTTCATTGACATCAACATACTAGTTATTTTGTAAAGACTAGCAGAATAGTAGATCGAGTTTTGTTTCACATAGTTCAAGGATTGAAGATTAGATTATGTGCATGTGGGATTATGTTTATAGAGTATGTATATATTATATAGTTAAGAGTGTGTATAGAAATATGAATACTAGATAGAGTTATGAAGGATTCATTAAAGGAAGCTTTCAGACAATGTTCCTGGGAAGTGGGTACTAATGTTTGGATTGTGGGTACTAATATTTGGATTATATCTCCTAATAGAGATGGAATCAATTTGAGTGAACTTGGTAGAGCTTGAATACATGCTAAAGATGCTTTGGTCAAACATGAATAATCATATGATCAATGAGTATGAAGTTATGAAGACTGTGAGCTAATAGATTGCTTGTAATTATGAAAAGATGTAATATTGTATTCATGTAATGTATGATCTTAAGTTGGTCCTATATTATTATTGTAAATTGGGAAAGCCTCAAGGCCAACTCAATAATATATTTTAGAACATAGTAAAGGAATGATTTTTTCCTTGATTGTAATCATTAGTGCAATCATTTTTATGATATGTGAACTTAAGAGTGAGATCTAGTGCAAATAATATGATATTGTCTATTGTGTGAACCTACATGTGAATATATTTTGGATCATAGAAGTGATTGGTGCAATTACAACATGGTGAGCTTACAAGGAACTATATTTGGAAAGAGAAGTTGTTGTTGGATAGTTGTTGATTTACACTAGTATTATTTACGGAGGATAGTATTGAAGTTGTTTGGATACTAGGTCCTTTTGTTTTTCTTTCAACTCTTAACAAGGTTGGCACAACTTAAATCATGGTTGGAATCTCCTAATAGAGATTCAAAGTCTCCTAATAGGGGGTTATGTGTACTGAATATATTTCATTAACTCCTAGTAGGGTCCATCCTTTCACAAGGAACTTTAATATTACTACATCATCTTATGGGTACCATCCCAACTAGGGTTTCCCCCTGATCAAGGATTTCCCTAGGTAACATATATAGTGATATTTTGTATGGTTATATTTCTATGGTTTTTGCATCTATTGTTAACATGTTTTAGAATTAAAGAAGATATTGAGATTTTTTTAATTGCATAATTGATTTACCCTCATCTCACAGTTATCTTAGTGGACTTTACTTTCTAACAACTGGATAGTTTAGTCATCTATGGTCTTCGCTTCTACAACTACACTCTTAGATTAATAAGAAATAAATCAAAATTATCCCAAGTTACATGGGCATTTGACCATTTTCTTGTGCTTTCTATGTTATTTTATTTGACTTTACAAAGGATAGAGACATTATTTTATGTTTGGGTATCTAGAAATGGAATTTAAATGTTCTTTCCCTTTACCCTTGTACATCATCCTCCAATCCTTTGGTGGAACCTATTGGATTCTTCCCTACTTGGGTCAAGTTCCCCCACCTCCTTCTTTATTTTTGGTACAATAATACCTATGAATCTATTTTTCTTTTATTTTCATCATGGTTGATGCTAGTACCTACCATTTCTCCCACACCTCCTATATAAGGAGTTTAGTGGATGTAAAGTAAGCTCCAAAAAAATTCCCATTTATATATCTCTTAAGGTTTGTGAGATGAAATTATATGTAAAATAACCTTGGGTTTTGAAGGATCTCATTCAAATTTAGACATTTTTTTATAACTAGGTACTTATTTTCTTCCTTTCCTTGAGGTTTTCAACTTCACTAATCCCATACATAGTTAAAAAAATGTTGTCCGGCATTATCATATGATTTTCTTTTTGGACTCCAATTATCCTCACAAAATAAATGCCCTCCTCTCTAACTTGTGTTCCTATTTAGGTTTCCTATGTCATCTCACCCCCTCTATCCACTAACTTTTTGATCAATGTTGAACTCTTGCTATAATATTCCCTATTCCTAGAGCCTCTCCTATGTCATATCATACTACTAGTGCACTCATATAGTTCATCATAGTATTATTTCAAGGATAGCCTTATCTTATTCATGGGTTTGGACTCCCTTTATCTAGACCATCATGCACCTCTTTTAGCTATGGTGGCTCAACTATTGATGTGCATATTTATCTTCTACTGGTTTGGATATAATATTTCCTCTTTCTTGTTGGATATTTCTATACCAAAATAGAAAGGGTAATTCATCTTCACCCAAAAAATCTTATATTTTTTAATGTGCCTACTCCTTGGTCCTAACTCTAATCTAGACAATATTTAGTTTTTATGATCTAACACAACTTCATGTTATTCTTTTTTGGTTACCTAGAACTTTATCTTTTTGACAATTCATGTTTAATGTGTAATGGGTCGAGGACACTCCCTACTTAATTTAAGAATAACTAATAAAATAAAAATAAGTAAATACATTAAAAATACAAAATAAAAGTATAAAAATAGAATAACTAGTAAAATCTATTAAAAAAATACAAGCCATAAAAGATTGGAGAAGGAAGAAAAAGATGATATTAAATTTTAAATATATCATTTTTGATAATTCATACAATTATGAGGAGAGAGGAAGTAGATAATAAATGATGTGATATCAAATGAAACATGGGATTCCCAATTGTGGAAAGCTAGCTTGTAATAGAAATCATGGAAAATGGCACATAGGTTGTCAACTAGACACTTATGCTCCCTCCCTTATTAGACATGTTCTATTAGATGAGAAGGAAAAGAAAAAGAAAAAGAAATGATAGTTGTAGTGTTGGAATATTTGGAAGAAATGTGAAGATTGGAAACATCTATTGATAGGTACAATTTAGGGTTTGAAATTTTATATTGGGTGGTATTTTATTTGTGATAAAAATTCATACTAATTCAAGTACTATGGTTCAAAGCCTTTTGCCATGTTCTCTTAAATAAAATTGAATATGCATAATTTAAGATTATGGAAAAGAAAAGCAACTACATGAGACAATTGTAGGGTTGTACAAGAATAATATAAATAATCTGCCTTGCATCATAATTTTATCATTGAAACCATTGAGATCGTTACATAGTCTAATATTTTGGATAATCTCTCTCTCTCTCTCTCTCTCTCTCTCTCTCTCTCTCTCTCTCTCTCTCTCTCTCTCTCTCACTCACTCACTCACACACACACACACACACACACACACACACACACACACACACACACACACACACAATTGATTGATCAACTGAATGATATGTATTAGAACAAACCTCTAAATTTTGGAACCATATTTGAACCAGATATAGAATTATTAAATGTATGTTAAATTTGTTATCAAAATTATATAAGTATTGTAATTCATATATTTCAATAAACTAATCTATTGTTTCTTTTTAGGTTATTATCAAACTTTATTCTCAAATGAATTTATAAATTAGTAACTATGGAATGCAAATTTAAATCTAATAGTTTAATTTTTTTTTGGTCTGTAATTATTGAACTCCAATTAGAGAGCATTTATCAATTTTCATGTCTCTCTTTGTCTATCAAAATGGTTATAAGTTATCGGTAAATAGATTTTTCTTCATAAGAAAAGCTTGCAAGATGACTCAAAAACACCCAAACTCAAAGATAAAACAACACTTATAGTTGGGTCATGTTGCAATGAGATTATGCAAGCACCCTCTAAATCTTATAGGGTAGAACTCCCCAATTGGATATGCAAAGAATGAAATTAATAAATTCCTTTGACCTAAAAGTGAAGGCTACCCTCCCTATTCTTGGATAAGGGGCAAATGATTACAATGTAAATGAAATAAAATAAATTCCACATACATCAATGGAAATACACAGTCCTTCCACCCATACATGCATTTAGAAAGAAAGAGATATCATTAAACAAATAAGAACCACCTCTACAATAAATGAATATAGAAATAGAATAAAAACTCCATTACTTAGCCTTAGTCCACACATGAACTAAGAACAAGATCAGTTTGAAGCACATAGTCTTCAAAACAATGAAATCTTCATTCAATCAAAAATTATATAATTTATGAAAAACTACTAATAATCCAAAATAATTGCAAAACATTGAAATAGAACTGATATCCTTCATTACAATCAAAGATTGTCCCCTATACATTCTACATTTTCCTCATATGCAACACAAAGTCTGCTTCTTTAAAAAAATAAGAACCCCTTGAATGGAAAAGTTCTCCAATAGATAAGGGTATGTGCAGGATCATGGTGTGCCAAAATGTGGCGATCTAGAAAATATGTAGTTCTGAAATGCCTCAAAGAATTTCAAAATCTATTCTAACTTTTTTCCCACCCAACCTGATACTAAGTGAAAACAATTAATACCTTTATAATTCCTAATATATCTTTCGATACCAACCTTATATGGTCATCTTTAAAACATCCTGAAAATGCTTTTTTGGCATGTTCTTATGTGTTTTTTACATCAAGCATGTAGCTAACAACTTTTTTTAACCAAAATTTGATTTAATGAAAAGGGTTTCTTAAGAATGTTCTTAGCTTTTCATAAATGTAAGGTTTGTCAAATTACGAGTTTAGTAAGTAATTATTACTTATTTTCTAATGGAGTTAGCTACAAAGTGCTAATTGACATACTGGTTGAAAAATAACTATAACTTTCAAACCGTATAAGATTTGTGAAATCCAAAAGATGTGTCACATTCTATGCTTCAACTAGTATAAGAAAAAGAAAAGAAAAACTTAATTTCAATTTTTTTTTAACTAGTTAAGGTGGTCAGACACGGGAGTTTTTTAATTCTGAAAATAATATAGTAGAAAATTCATAATTAATTATTTATTTGGAATAAAAATTCCCAAAAATATGCGTCACATCTAGGCATGAATCTACTTTTTATATCTAAAATTATACTTAAAAATATTATCATTTGATTATGATTAAGGTGGTCAAACATACACCTACTTTTTATTTTCGCCTTGAAATTTTTGTAGTACTACATTAAAATCCAAACTTTTGACCAATCCAATAATTTTTTCTCCAAATAAGGTCTTGTATTTTAGAAACTAGATTCAACTTTTTCATATAAATTCTAGAACCACTTTAAAATTATGTGTCAAGTTGACATAACCCTGATTTGCTAGTTTTTTACTGCCACTTAAGGCCATAGTTTGGTACACCATGATCCTGCACATACCCATAATGTCTTATGTTGGAAATATAGATGGAGTAACTGAGGGGGGGGTGGGGGGGGGGGGGGGTGTGAATCAGTTAGCACAAAAAAAAATCCATAGATCCCTTAGATGTCTAATAAACTAGTTACTACTGTCACTCGATAACCATATAGAAAAATGTTGTAACTCGGTAGATGTAGTGTATGTTGACTTTAGCAAATCTTAAACATTCACAGTGATTAACATGCATGCATAAAAGAAATAACATGAACACATGAGACACCAGATTTAACATGGAAACTCAATATGGAGAAAACCACCAAGTAACTAGCTACTGATTTTCACTCTTTTGAAGTGAGCCCTTTTAGGAGCCAACCCAGTTAAAGGTTACAAAACACATTGTTAGGTGTGACCTTTTTAGAGGATTTAATCACCCTACTAGGAGTGGCCTTACAAAAGGTCTTTAGAAAAATTTAATAGCACTATCATCTTGTTAGAGGATTTACAAATGGCTGTTAAACCAACTATGTTAAGAGATTTAGGAATCACTACTACAATGGTGAGAAAGTAATAATGAATTGACCTGAATGAGATGCAATTGAATTGCTAATAAAAATCTCTATTCTACTTCACTAGATCCTCTCTGATCAAATAAATCTGTGCTACTCCTCAAGGATATCTAACCATCCTTCAAAGTTTGCTCACACTATCTTCTTCAAACAATCAATACACTTGCATGCTCACTCATTTCACTTTAGAATTCTCAACTTGACCTTTTATTTATACCTTACAAATTATCAAGTCGGCTCATTTACAACTTACAAATACCAATAATCATTACCTTAGTCAGCTACAATCATTACATAAAATAATTAAACTTTATTTCTCAAATTAACAAGATCCTTCTTTAGTCGACCCTGATTGATAAACATTGTCCCTGAACTAATTTCCAGTGTCAACCAACTGAAGCTCGGTTAACACTAAAAACTCTACAAAATCCTTTGGAGACCAATTTAACTCAGTAAAAACTGACTTTCCTTTGTTAACCTTGTGAGCTTAGTTACCACTGACTTCTGTCACAAAGTCCTTCGATGCTCGAATGAGCTTAGTAGACACTATCTACACAGAGTAATTTTCAAGAATTCTCAGTAGACTTTGAAATTTGCTTTACTGACCAACTAAGCTTGGTAAGCACTATCTATTAACTAATATGACATTTGTGTAACATCAAGGACAACACACAATTAAACAATTGTATCCAACAATCTCCCTCTTTGGCATTGATGGCAACACAACATGTCATAGCACAATGAAATTTGAAAAAAAGTATTTTTCTAACAATAATTTCTCCCTCTTAGATTTTATGCCAAAAACTTCTCTAATGCAGTAATCTCCGTCTATGAAGGAATTACATAACTTCTTCTTCAAATAGTAAACTCTCCCTTAAACAAATTCAAATTTCAAAAAGATATAATAGTAAATTCTCCCTCTTTGACAACACATGCCAAAGACAACATAATCCAAATGAGTAACAATGTACCTTAAGTACTGATTCATATGCAATGTTCCTCATGACTATGTTGCATCAACTGATAAATCTTCAACTTGGTTCCTATTGGTGCATCACTAAAACTTTATTTTAGTGAGCTTCAGATAGGGGAATGACCCCTAACTTACCTCTTAGATACAAGAATACATCCTTACGTAATGGCTTGGTGAATATGTCAGCAATTTGTTCTTTTGTATGGACATATTCCAATCTGATTTCTTTATCCTACACCAATTCTCTAAAAAAATGATATTTTATAGCAATGTGTTTGGTCTTGGAATGCATCATTGAATTCTTTGTTATGTTGATTGCACTTGTATTATCACAAAACATAACAACTAGTTCTTTGATCTCAACCTTCATGCCTTCTAATAACTATTTAAACCAAACAATATTAGAATAGTTCACTACTGTTGCAACATACTCTACTTTAGTTGTAGATTGAGATTTGCAATTTTTCTTTTTGCTTGTCCAAGATACCAACCTCTTTCCAAGAAAGAATGCTCCACCACTTGTACTCTTTCTGTCATCAATGTTTCCTACCCAATTAGCATTAGTAAACACTTTCAAGTCCAAATTTCCTCCATATTTATACCACAATCCATAATCTTCAGTGTCTTTCAAGTATCTCAAGATCATTTTGATTGCCATCATGTGATTTTCTCTGGGTTTTGTTGAAAATCTTGCCACTATACCAACTATAAGAGCAATATCAAGCCTTTTATGAACTACATACTACAATTTTCCAATCATTGATCTATATAAAGTCTGATCTACCTCTTTTGAATCATCATCTTTGGTAAGTTTTAGTCCAGTACACATGGGAGTTCCAACTTGTTTTGAATCTTCCATACCAAACTTTTTGAGTATCTTCTTGATGTATTTAGATTGAGTAATGTAGATACCATTCTTGCTCTACTGAATCTAAAGACCAACAAAGAATTTAACCTCACCAAACATAAACATCTCAAATTCCTCATTCATTTGCTCTAAAAATTATTTGCATTGATCATCATTCCCTATAAAAAAAGTATCATCCACAAATATTTCTACCAAAACAATCTTATTATCTAGTCCTTCCTTTATGTACAAACTACTATTATCATTAGTTCTTTGAAAACCAATCTAAATAAGATAGTTATGCAATCTCTCATACCATGCTCTAGGGGCTTTTTTTAGACCATATAATGCTTTGTGTAATTTGTAGACCATGTCTTTTTTGTCTGGATCAACAAAACCTTCAAGTTGCTCAATGTAGACTTCTTCATCCAGAATACCATTGAGAAATGTGGATTTGACATCCATCTAATATTGCTTAAATCCTTTTTGTGTAGCATATGCAAGAAGGGTCCTAACACCTTCCAATCTTGCAATAGGAGAAAAAGTCTCTCCATAATCAATTCCTTGTTCTTGAGAGTAGCCTTTACATACCAATCTAGCTTTATTTCTTGATACCTTACCTTCTTCATTCAACTTATTTCTAAATACCCACTTAGTTCCAATCACAATTTTATCTTTAGGCCTAGGTACAATAGTCCATGTTTTGTTCTTCTCTATTTGCTCTATTTCTTCATTCATAACCTCAATCAAACTTTCATTTTCCAATGTATCTTTGACATTTCTAGGTTCAAAATCAACAAGTAAATAAGTACCTTTTAGCTTACTTCTTGTCATAGTACCTTCAAATTTGTCTCTAATAATCTGATCTAGTGCATGATGTCTCCTAACATACTTGGCCAATATAGGTTCCTTGCCTTTTGATTGAATTGCATTGTCATTCTATTGCACTTCAACTTTAGATCAGTAGGCATTGACTCGGTAGCATCTAAATGTGACTTGGGTTCCTACAACTTAGTTTGAACTTCTTGCAACTCAGTGACTGATGAAGACTTGGGAGTAGAAGTCTCCTGATTAATAGATGTATCTGGCACTATATCAGGTTCAATGAAAACAAATCTCCTATAATCTTTCGGTTCCTTCTTTCTTTTTTCTTCAATCCTTTCTACAAACTCATTCACTTTCACATGTGCACTTTCTATGATTTTGTGAGTAGAAAAATTCAAACATCTATATGCTTTACTTTTGCAAGAATATCCCAAAAATATACCTTCATCACCCTTCACATCAAATTTGACTTTTCTAGATTCTTTCAAGATATAACATTTACTTCCAAATACTTTCAGGTAACTTACATTGGGTTTATAGCCATACCATAACTCATAGGGAGTTTTGAATGAGTCCTTCTTCAACTATACTCAATTCAAGGTATCAACTACAGTGTTGATAACTTCCTTCTAGTATTTGATAGCAATGTTCTTTTCAATCATTAGAGTCCTTGCACAATCCATGATAGATCTATTCCTCCTTTCAGCTATTCAATTATGCTCGGGAGTTCTAGGAGCTGATACCTATCTTTTGATTCCTCTTTCAATGCAAAAATTATTGAATTCATGGGAAATGAATTCACCACCTTTGTCTGATGTCAAACATTTTAGTCTTTTTCCTGTTTCTTTTTCTACTATAGCCAAATACCATTTGAACTGCTCAAATGCTTCTAACTTCTCTCTCAGATACAAAATAGTCATCATTCTAGAGTAGTCATCAACAAAAAGAATGAAGAACTTTTCTTGAGTATAGCTCTCAATTCCAATAGTTCTACACAAATTAGCATGCATAATTTCCAAAATTTCTTCAGATTGATAGTTTTTACTTTTAAAGCTAGTCTTTCCCATCTTACCAATCTGACAATTCTTGCATAGACCAAGATCAAGTTTCTTTATACTAAGAATGCCTCTTACTTTCCTGAATTTTCTTATCTTTACCATGTTATCGAAATTCACATGATATTACCTTCTGTGCCATAACCAAATTTTTTCAGCTTGAACAATAAAACATGAGCACTCACCAAGTTCAAGATAAAATAAGTTACCTTTTGTTTGTATGCCTAATCCAATCGACTTTCCTTTGTCATCTAGTAGTCTTGCCTTTCCATGCATGAATTCCACCTTGAATCCAATATTGATTAGTTGTGCCACACTTAACATATTATGTTTTAGTCCTTCAAACCAATAGGCATTATCACATACAAGTTCTTTGGTTAATGAGATTTGGCCTCTTTCTTTTATGCAACAAGGTTCATTATTACCAAACCTCACATTGCCACCATCATAGTCTTCAAAATGTTCAAACTTTGTTTTGTCACCAGTCATATGATGAGAGAAATCACTGTCTATAATCCATGTATCTATTTTTCTTACATGAGAGATAAGTGTCATCTTATCTTCCTCATTATTATCAGATTCATCTTTCATAGCAATGTAAACAATTTCATCTTCACTGTTATTAGAATCATTAGAGTCCTTAGCCATAAAATATGTTTCCTTACCTTTTTCCTTGAATGATTTGAAGTCTTTCTTGCCATTGCACTTATGACTTTTCTTATCATCCTTGCTTTGCTTCTTTGGGTACCTAGCTGTAATATGACCAATTTCCTCACATGAAAAATAGATTAAAGGAACTTTACCTTTGTATTTTCCTTTGCCTCTAGAATATTTTCTTACAAGTAGAGCTTCAAACACCTCAAGATCACTATTAGAACTCTCTTCTGATTCTTTTTCACTTTTTAACTAAGTGGCATTTATCTTTTTGCCCTTTTCTTTGAGTGAAAGTTTGGCTTCAAATGCTGATTCAATGTTCTTGGAAGCTAGAACATAATTGTCATGGTTATCTAGCTCAAAGGTTGTCAACCTTCCCACTATAGCATCCAAATTTATCTTATGATTTGCTTCACATCTTCTTTCTTGAATTGCAGATACTCTAATTGCATAAATGGGAAGCAATGTTCTAAGAACTTTACTTACAACTATTTCCTCCTTGATATCTCCTCCAGAAGATTTGATTGCACTGACACTTGCTTTGACCCTTTCAACATATTTGGCAATGTTTTCATCATCTCTCATTCTCATCTGATCAAATTGTCCTCTTAGGCTTTCTGCTTTAGCTCTCCTCACATTGTCATCACCTCTGTAGATTTCCTTCAGCTTGTTCCACATAGAAA
Organism: Cupressus sempervirens; assembly: GCA_028749045.1. Classification (NCBI taxonomy): domain Eukaryota; kingdom Viridiplantae; phylum Streptophyta; class Pinopsida; order Cupressales; family Cupressaceae; genus Cupressus; species Cupressus sempervirens. The sequence continues at coordinate 763,178,629 of CM053786.1, read as the reverse complement.
AGGCAGTTTTGCAGTCCTTGTTATCATCAAATTCTTCATAGCTTAGAGCAGATGCAATGTCTATCATCATGGTGTTATGAGTCTTCTTCTCAACAATGTCATTAACAGATAATGTACCTATAGGAGTTGTATATTCTTCATCAAGATATTTCAATCTTGTATCTCCAATGGAAGCTAGATGGAGTCTCTTGAGACCTTGCCATGCTGAAAAGTTATCCCTGTTAAGCCTTGAAATTTCCCTCTTGTAAGACATCCTAATATTTAGCTTAGATCCTTGAAATCCTTCCTGCAAGCACCAAAAGCTCTGATACCAATTGTTGGAAATATAGATGGAGTAACTGAGAGGGAGGGTGAATCAATTACCACAAAAACAAATCCACAGATCCCTTAGATATCTGATAAACTAGTTATTTTTGTCACTTGATAACCATACAGAAAAATGTTGAACTCAGTAGATGTAGTGTATGTTAAATTTAGCAAATCTTAAACATTCACAGTGATTAACATGCATATATTAAATGAATAACATGAACACATGAGACACCAGATTCAACATGAAAACCCAATATGGGAAAAACCACCAAGTAACTAGCTACTGATTTTCACTTTTCTAAAGTGAGCCCTATTAGGACCCAACCCAATTAAAGGTTACAAAACACACTGTTAGGTGTGACCTTGTTAGAGGATTTAATCACCTTGCTAGGAATGGCCTTGCAAAAGGTCTTTAGAACAATTCAATAGAATTGTCACCTTGTTAGAGGATTTACAAATGGTTGTTAAACCAACTTTGTTAAGAGATTTATGAATCACTACTACAATGGTGAGCAAGTAACAATGAATTGGCCTAAATGAGATGCAACTAAATTGTTGATACAGATCTTTTTTTTGCTTCACTAGATCTTCTCTGATCAAATAAATATTTTCTATGCCTCAAGGATATCTGACCATCCTTCAAAGTTTGCTCACACTATCTTCTTCAAATGATCAATACACTTGCATGCTCACTCATTTCACTTTAGAATTCTTAACTTGACCTTTTATTTATACATTACAAATTGTCAAGTTGGCTCATTTATAACTTACAAATACCAATAATCATTACCTCAGCCAGCTACAATAATTACATAAAATAATTAAACTTTATTTCTCAAATTAAAAAAATCTTTCTTTAGTTGACCTACTCGATAAACATTGTCCCTGAATTGATTTCTAGTGTTAACCAACTAAAGCTCGGTTAACACTGTGAACTCTGCAAAATCCTTTGGAGACCAAGTTAACTCAATAAACACTAACTTTCCTTTGTTAACCTTGTGAGTTGGTTTACCACTGATTTCTTTCACAAAATCCTTCGACACTCGAGTGAGCTCAGTAGACACTGTCTACACAGAGTAATTTCCAAGAATGCTTGGTAGACTTTGAAATTTTCTTTGCTAACCAATTGAGCTTGGTAAGCACTATCTACCAGATATGTCATTTGTGTAACATCAAAGACAACACAGAATTAATATTGATTAAACCTTTAAAGTAGAGAAAATCAAGGCATAGGAATTCAATTTGTTAGTTTGCATTTTTTTCCCTTATTCAAATTTGTCAAAGATTTTGGGAAAAATTGTCAACTAATAGAGACCATTTGTTGAACAATTTGTGTGCATTGACTATGAATTTACATACAAAAAGGGCAGGACATAGACTAGATAGCTTTAGGTTTTATGATGGATAATAGTCATCATGATTTGAATCTGAAAATCATGTCCCCTCTTATGTAAACCACCAATGGTATACACTAAAACAATGCTTTCATGGTTCAAGCATTATGTCAAACAATTGGCACATATGTCATGAACATCATCACTATGTGGAGTCAAAGAAAACACACAACATTTCATCAAGATAGCTTATTAAAAGACTGAAGGAAGTTCCTTGTACATGTTTGAGGTTAATTACTGATTCAGGTTTAAGCTATCTATCTCATAAAGCACCTACACAATTGAGGTACGATAGATTTTTTGATGGTGGCATTTTTAGTCATGTGCCTCCATTAATTCTAGGAATGTTACTATATTTGAAGACATAATTTGCATTGCTAATACTTATAACCACACACTTTCTTATATATAATTTCATCATTGATACTTGGGGTGGAACTTCATTCTTTCACCATAATGATAATCTTCACACTCTCTTTGTAGGAGTCTTTAAGCAAGAGGAAATATGATATCACATGCACTATAACATTTAAATATATCAAATCACCATCAACTTCATCAAATAGTTCAATTTCATCTGCCAGCATTTGAACGTTGATTGTAATTGTCTATCATTCACATCATCTGAAAGTATATATTCAAAAGGAGAATTGTCAACTAATTTCTTTAGAGTAAGCTTTATAGTCTTCATTGGTGTAAACTACACAAACCCAAACTCATCTAAGAATTTTTTTTGTGTTGTCACATGGATTTGAACTTATTCTAGTCAAACCTAATGATTGCATGATCGTTGATGTTGAGATCTAACATTGAAATACCTTGGCTTTCATGATCTTGCAAGTCGGTTGAATTTGTGAGTTTTCTCAGGACATGGCTCAATCAAATGGGGGTAAAAAATTATTTCTATTTCCCTTACTTTAGAGTTCTTTTCATTGATTTAGGTGAGATTGTATCTTCTCATCAATCAAGTTCTTCTTTGAGGATTTCTGCAATATTTATCTCATCATGCTACCTCTACTCTGAACTTTCTCTTGGAACTTCTTTGCAATATGATAAAACATTGAGCTTCTTCTTTCTCCATTTTGAGTCAATCCTAATCACTTGTATAGTTGGAGTCTCTTCATCCAATATATGGGATATACATTTTTATTTTTAGCATGGTCAACACCTATCAGGCTTCTCTCATTTGAGGAAAAGTATGTCAAAACCCACTAAACTATTACTTCTCTTCTTAATGTGTCTATTGGTTATGCCAAAATGAAGTTGTTCATTCTTTCTAACTCCTTATAATGGAATCATCTATTGGACCTCAATCATGCATGATGTACATTCAGATATGCTAGTTTAAGTTTTAGGACTAGTGAACTTGCCATTTGAAAATGTATTTTAAATACAAACCATGAGATATTAATTGTTGGGTTCCTTGGTGAACCTAAGTCTTGAACCTAAGCTTATGAGCCATTGAAGTTGCATTGGACTCAAGAATCTAGGTAGACTCTTGAATATTGGGCATTCATTTACATTTTTGAAGATGGACATGTAAATCTGAACTCACATTTTGAATTGAGCGTTGAAAATTGGAATTTGCATTTCTATTGATCCATTGAATTGCACCCATAATTAATCATGTCTCTGAATTGAACTCTGAATCTAAAATTGAACTTCAAACTAGGGTACTTGAATCTGCATATCAAAATTTGACTTGGACCTGTATTTTGACTTTGAACTACACTCGTGAATGAATAAATGCACATGAGGATATGATAATGGTCTTGTACATTTTTGAAAATCTCATCTAAACACACATATTGTGCCACATCGAACCAATGAACCTATTTGAAATGTAGATTGAACTTTTGAACTTGTTGAACCTCTAAAGTTTTGAACCAGTTCAAATGGTACAAAGTAGGTTCAAAACCACTTCATATTAGTTCAAGACTATTATAAAATCAATGAGCTAACCTAAACTCTCATATGAACCTAGGTCTTTCAAAGATATAATTTTACAAAGAATTTTCAATATAAACCATAGGATAATTCAAGAAAACTAAGGGAAAGGCCATCAGGAGGATGAGATTTTCAATTTTAAAATCAAGGTCAAAATGCCAACTAACATTGGCTCTAACTAGGGAGTATGTGCATGAAAGGCACATAAAGAATCCATCATCTTTGGTCAAAATAATAGTGCCTATTCCATTGGGTAGCTTAGTCAAACTGCATGATGGGAAAGAGGGGCTGCTAGAAAAGTAGGGCAGCAAACAAAACAAATAAAAAGAAAAACAAACTACTCTAAACACCTAAACTAAACACAAAGTAGCAACAAACCAAAGCAAGGAAAACCTATATACATGAATGTACTAGTGAGGAGACCTCACCACAAGGAACATGAATAAAAGAATGACTTACACAAAGCCATTCATTAGCTAATAGAAGTATGAGCCTTTTTTGGACAATGGATTGCATCCGCATGAAAGAACCCAACACCACTACATTTGTGCAAACTCCTTATTACTGTAAATGAAACTAATGTTGGACAAGAATTTGGAAAAGTATACATTTTATTCAGAGAGCCACAATTCCTCATAAATTCTAGAATTTTCCAAGTCTTTTAGCACAAAATTTTCAAATCCATTAGTGAGCTCAAATTTGAAGAGTTCATACTCCAACATCCAAAAAGAGAATATGACATCACCTTTAAATTGTTCATATGAAATAGCAACATTGTTAAAATCAAATGGTATAACAATCATCACATGAATACCTAGATCAAATGCAACAACACATTCACTTTGGAAGCCCTAGGACATACACCATAAAATACTCAATTTATTGACCCAAATATAGAACTTCCCTTCACTTAGCTAGTTGCAAATTTGATGTCTTCCCCTTTCATAGAGTTCATGACAGAAATAGTGTCCAATTTTTTGCAGGTAGAACCCTTCAATGGATATGTTAGTGGTCTTCTTCATAGGAAAATGATCATCATAACAAAATGAACCACACAAAAATACCATATCCAAGGGATCATGTTGATTTACCAGCCCAAGGAAAACATGTTAAATGATATCAATATTAGCATTCACATGAAATGAGCATAGTATATAGATCTTACCTTTTATAGTTGAGATATCAATCACCATTGGTGTTGGATACTCTTCTTTTTCCTCCATTTTTCTATTTTTCAAATACGGCACAACTATGTTATCTTGGAGTTGATTTTTTTTGGCATTTCTCTTATTAGTTACACACACCATTAGTTTATCATGAAAAAGAGAAAGTGTCATATCCTAATCATTACATCTTTTTGAAGAATGAGGATCCATAACAAAAGACATAAAGCTTTGAACTTCATTTTCAATACATGACTTAAAAGAGTATTGTACCTCCTTTAAAACACTCACTTGTTTTTCCTCCTCAAACATACCACTTCTAGCATGGAAATTTTCAGATTCTTTGTCCATTAGATCAGCATTCTCAAGCATTGAATGTGTCATGCCGAAATCTTCTCAATTGAGTGAGAACAAAAACTAATTTATAATTTCCTCTTCTACACATGAGGTATTGTGAAGGTTTTCTAACATTACCAAGGGCTATAGTTTCTCATCATGGTCACTTCATCCAATAAATGGGATGGAACTTATTAGTTTTAGCATGGTTGGCACCTATCAGGTTTCTCTCATCCAAGGAACATTGTGTCAAAACCCACTAAACTATTACTCCTCTTCTTAATGTGTCTATTAGTTATGCCATAAGGAATTTGTTCATTCTTTCTACCTTCAAATATGGTAGTTTATGTTTTAGGACTAGTGAACTTGCCATTTGAAATACAAACCATGAGATCTTAATCATTAGTTTCTTCAGTGAATCCAGGCCTTGAACCTGAGCTTGTGATCCATAGAAGCTGCATTGTACTCAAGAATCTAGATGGACTTTTGAATACTAGGCATTCATCTACATTTTTGAAGCTGGAAATGTAAATCTAAACTCAAATTTTGAACCGAACTTTGAAAATTGAAATTTGCATTTCTATTGAACCACTGAATTGCACTCATAATCATGTCTCTTAATTGAACTTTGAATCTAAAGTTGAACTTCAAACTAGCGTACTTGAATCTACATATCAAAATCTGACTTGGACCTACATTTTGACATCAAACTACACTCATGAATCAATCAACACGCATGAGGATCTAATATTGGTCTTGCACATTCTAGAAACAATCATTTGAATACACTTATTGTGCCACATTGAACTAATGAACCTATTTTAAATGCAGATTGAAATTTTGAACTTGTTCAAGCTCTGAACTTTTGAACCAGTTCAAATGGTACAAAGTGATTTGAAACCACTTCATACTATTTCAAGACTATTATAAAATTGGTGGGCTGATTTGAACTCTCATATGAACCTAATTGTTTCAAAGATATAATTTTACAAAGAATTTTCAGTATAAACTAGAGTAGAATTCAAGAGAACTAAGGGAAAGGCCATCAAGAGGATGGGATTTGCAAGTTTAAAATTGGGGTAAAAATGCCACCTAACATAAGTGTTTTCTTCAAGGGATATGTTATGAGAGGACATGTCTCTCATGATATGGCTCTTCACAAATAAAATAAGCACTTAACCCTAATAATTCTGAAGGCAGCGATTGCATCATGGACAAAGTGTCATACATCATTTCCTATAACCTTACCGAAAGAGGTGATGGAGGTAACTATGCAGGAGGAGACACCTAAGAGTCTAAGGACACTACATTTCAATTATACATAATTGGTTCAAATTATATAGTCATTATAGATGTTGGATTATTAGCCAGGCCAACCAGTGAGGATACTAGTAGGCCAAGTATAACACAAGACTTGAGTGCTTGTCTGATTCAAAGGTTTAACATTAGGCTAGTACCATGGGTATCAAGTATCCTCTTGGCTATGAAGGAAGTGCCCTAGGAGGTGGACCCTATAGTTCCATAGGAGGAGGAGAGTCACCCCATCAGTATAGATGAGCTACCACCTCCACCTCTAATGGATAGCACTGTCGTTAGAATGTTAAAGTGAGTTGAGAAAACAATGGGCATATTGGAGTAGCCCACATCAAGATCATTGACAGACATGGGGGAGGGTGTAGAGGCATACTTGTCTGATATGGTGACTAAAGGTCACCTAGCGGTGATTTCTGCATAGGTACGTGCACTAAAGACAATTGTGTAGGAGCTAGAGAATGTTTTATACTTTATGTGAGTTAGTTTCCTAGCTGCCTTTTTAGTATGCTTTGAAGCACCAAGGTGGCCTAATAGAGAGACTCTAGAGGTGCAACATGAGTGGATTTATAGAGAGTCAAGTGGAGAACTTTACTCGAGAGATAGTACAGATGTATCAAGATGCCTATTGTGAGAGCTACAATGGAAACATGAAGATCATGTAGCAGTGGAGAGGGCTCAAGAGGAGACAATTGCCTAATCAGTGGCACTAGAAGAAAATTTGACTACACAAAAATCATCTTGGGAGTCAGAATGGGAAATACTCATTGCAGAGTTGGAGGTAGTTAAATAGGAAAAGGAATTAGAGAGGACAACATTATTATCTCAGCTTGAAGAAGAAAAGAAAGAAAAGAGACAACTATAGAAGGAGTTAGAAGCAAAAGAGTTGGAGCTCATGAATATAGAAGAGAGGATGAAGACAACTTTAGAGATATAGATGTAGGTTGAGGCGGATATGAAGACACAGACCCAATAGGTGCATGAGTTATGAGTACAGTTGTAGGCTAAGTCCTTCTTCCTAGTCATGTTTTGATGTACCTAGTGGTCTCCATTTTGTCATCTGGAAAATAATTTTCTTTACTTTCCTCTTAAGTTTAATGTTTATGCATCTCCATTTAATAATTTTGCGTGATTATTAAATGGGATCTTCTCTTTTAGGAAGTTTTCTTTTAGATAATTCTAATCTCCTTTATAAGGATTGATCATTTGTACATTTTATTTGTTCTTTATTTTTTATAAATATAGTCCTTTATATTTTTAGAGCCAAACCCTCACCTTCTTTTTGTCTTTGCTTCTTTGTGACAAGTTTGCATGTAGGTGTTCTATGGGTTCTATGGATTTGTATTGCCAAAATCCTTCATGGTATCAAAAAGGGATCTATTGAAACTTGTTCAATTTATTGAAGAAAGTAGGAACAAGGGTTTTTGGGATCAGTTCTAGTATTTTTTGATATTCTTTTATGGAAATAGATGGGTCTCTAAAATTTGGAGCACTTTGAGCAAAAATGAACCTCAACATTGTGCTCGAAGTGTCCAAAAACCTGCCAAAACCATATAAGGCATGTCATATTTGAACACTATAGCCTAGAGAGAGAGAGATTTTTACCCAACATAGTTGTATAGCCTTCAACATGTATCCTGAGAATTTTTTTTCAAAACAATCAGAATTTTTTTTTTAATTGTGCTTTTAAAAAAAAAAACTTAAATAAAGTTTTGTCAAAACTTTATAAATTGTTTTTAATGCAAAAACCTTTTTTTTTTAAATCATGTGTAGCAGGCATAGGTACAACATCATAGATGATCACATTAGCATGTCATAAAGGTATTGATGTAGGTCTGCATGTGTTGGGGTGACATCGTCAAATTTTAAGTTGAAATTTGGTGTTCATGCACTTGTCACCAAGTTTCTTCTTTGGTTAAAATAACAACAATTAGTTTTTTGGTTATATCTTGAGCATATGGTGTCAGTTTTTAGAAAAACAAGTATCATTGGAAAGTTTATTTTGAGGTGCATGCTTTAATGAGGATATTTTAGTTTTTGGTGTTGTTTAGATACCTTTTTATTCTAGTGGAGTTAGAATTTTGGAGGGCATAACTTGCTCAATTTTTCTCTGTGTTTCAATCAAGAAGAAGTGTTAGAAAGGTCTCATTGACCACACTCCAGATCTCTACACCTTTTTATTAGAATTTCTCAAAGGTACACATGATACTAATATGAAACCTTTTTTTCACTCTCTTTCCTATATTTTTCTTCTCATTGTATAAGCTTTCTTTCTAGCTATTGGGGTTTTTTTTTTTGCATTGTGGGGGTTCTTTTATATGATTTTTTATGTCATTTACTTCATTAAACTAGAACTATTCATAAATAAAACCCTTCTAAAAAATATGGCTAAGACTTCTTCTTGTCTATAACTTTGAACTCCTCATAAATATGACACATAGAAATCCCTAATTACATAGCTTCTTCAGTCAAAAGGGTTGTGATCTTGTTTAGATGCAATACAACTAGTTTTACAGAGGCCTTTTGAGGTTATTAAGCATAGCAACAAGATGGATGAGGTGATGGGGTTGATTTCTTTATAGGTATCTAACAATATACAGTTTTATCTTGATGGGTGCAATACCCCTCTAGCTATGTGGACCAAGCTAAATGAATTGTTTGATACATTGAATGAGTTTAGGGCACATCACATTGAGGTAGATATTACCACTCTTATACCAAATTATTTTCCTTCCTTTGAGGACTTCTTGATGAAGTTTAAACAATAGAGATGTTTATTGCATGGTTGTGGGAAGATCAAGATTGACACTAAGTGCGTTTACCTGATTCTTTCTAAGCTTCACTAAAACTTGCAAATTTTTGCTTATACCTTCCATTCCATGCTTTGGGTACTAGATTTACCATGCCATCCTTTGAGGTTTCTTGTGATCATTTGACTCAAGAGCAAGCTAATCTCTCAGTTGGATTCTCTCACACTCTCATAGACTCATACATTGGTAGCTTAGACATCTTCTAGAAAGAATGAGAAGAAGTATAAGTCACATCCTATAGAATCTCAGATTGATTCTAGCCCTCACTTCTCATCAGGCCCACCTCCTCCTAAGGGGGATAGATCAAAGCTAGATAAACTGAAGTGTGTTTATTGTAATAAGCCCAATCATGATGAGTCACATTTCTATGTGAACAAGTGATGCAAGAGCATCCTAGGGTTGTCAGTAATCCTGCATGTTGGAGGGATTTTGGCTTTGGAGTTGTGGACTCAATCACCAAAGGAGTGGTGCTCAATCACTATTGGATGTTGTTTTGGCCAAGGAGCTCAGTTATTGAAGGGGGCTTGATCATTGTTAGATTTTGATATCTTTTATTTCTTAGCATTTATTGTGCTCGACATGTATTGGTTTCTCAGCATGTTTTGGTTGCTCAGCAATGCTTGGGAGTTTGCTGACAATATGCAGTATATTGGTGGTGATTGGAGTTCTTGCAAATTTTCTTGATCAAGTTGGTGCATTTAATGCATGTAGCATGTGATCGTGACATGGATCGATCTATGATTTTGTGTGGACCTATTTGGGTCTTGGTTAGCTCTCCTATGTGCATTTAATTTATGTTGCAAGCATTTTAAGATGTTTTGGTATTTAATATCTATTGAAGGCTGACTTGTGGCTGAACATATATTTAATATTAGGATTTAATTTAATTTGTAATGAACTAGGCTGACTTGTGGCTTAGTTGGGTATAAGTAAGGGGTATTGTCGAGTCTTTAGGATTCATTCATTTAAAGAAGTCAATCAGTGATAATCATCTAGCTTAGAGAAGAGGATGAAGTGTAAGAGAAAATTTTCAAAAGGCTAGTAGCTACTGCTTGGTAAACTAGGAGATTTCTTAGTGGGCTTGCAAGCACAAGTTAAGATTTTCTTGGGGTTTCCTACCAGAGTGCAAATCTGGACTAGCTAGGATTAATGTTTGGATTGGATCTTGAGGGATCTTACATAATTGTTGTTGTAATTACTATTGTATTTGGCCCTAACCCAAAAGGCCTTATAGCTAGGCATATTACATGTCAACAGTTATATTTATGAATAAAGTGTTGTGATTTGGTATCAGATCTTGCATTATTGTTGTGTTTCACTATGTGGTTATTTATTGGGGGTCAAGACATCTTCTTTAGGGATTCTCCTACCTAGCACTCCATTAGGTGGTATCCAATCAAAAGTGTTCATGAGTGTGTAGACAGATCACCAAAGTTGAGGTAGTTTACACCAGAACTTGGGTGAGGGTAAAATCACAAACCTATGTCACCCTTTTGTAAAGGAAAAAGCTACCAAAAGTATAACTCTTGACCTTCAATGACATAAAACTAGTATTAGTATTTATAATTTTAAAATGAAATAAACTAATGAAATGTGTAGAAATAGATGAAGTTTATGATTATAATTTTTAATAATTATTTGGAATAAGAATTGATATATTTTCCCAATTTTTATAGATAATTTTTTAGTTGTTGATAAATGTTGAAAATTAGGGGTTTAGTTCCCACTACAAAACTATATGGAAATAAACTTATTTCTATTTGAATTCAAACTATGTTATAGATAACATATATAATTAGAACAATCAAAAATAAAATTGACTTTATACATATAGTTTCTTTGTTATAATGATTCAAATTTCAACTCACCTAAAATTGATAGTTTTCATCTCCCACCACATTTTTCAAAACAAATCTACTCTAACTAGAAGAAAAATTATACATTCTAGAAGAGGACTCTCTCCTCTAGAATGCCATATAATTTTTAAATTTGTTTCATATGATTTAATATTTTTTTCTTTCTCAAAATTGACATATTTTCTAGTGTTAAAATATATTCTTGTAGAATTTTTAATTACAATACACTATATCTAATTAAAACATTATAAACTCTATATGAGAATATTCTTGGGGTAAAATTATAAAGCTATGTCACCTTTTAGGTTGACTTATCAGAACAACTAAATTTGAGTATTTCTATCCAAAAATCAATTTTGTTCAAACATTTGATTTGGATAAATTTATTCTAGCTAAGTTATATATGGTCTCACACTTTTCCAATTGAAAATGTCTATTAAATGCATGTTTTATGCTTGTTTGTATCCAATTACTACAGAAATTAAATTATTTTAGAAAACTAATGTTTTAATAACTCTTACTATTTTTTATGATATTATTTTAGTAACATATAAACACCATTTTATAGTGCTCAAAGTCGAGAATATTCTTATATAGATTTTATAGTGTTTTAATTAGATATAGTGTATTGTAATTAAAAAATTCTACAAGCATATATTTTAACACTCGAAAAGATGTAAATTTTGAGAAAGAAAAAAATATTAAATCATATCAAAAATATTTTAAAATTATATGATGTTCTGGAGGAGAGAGTCCTCTTCTAGAATGTATAATTTTTCTTTTGGTTAGAGTAGATTTGTTTTGAAAAATGTGGTGGGAGATGAAAACTATCAATTTTAGGTGAGTTGAAATTTGAATCATTATAACAAATAAAATATGTCTAAAGTCAATTTTTTATTTTTTATTTTTTAGCTATATATGTTATCTATAACATAGTCTGAGTTCAAATAGAAATAAGTTTATTTCCTATAGTTTAATGGTGGGAACTAAACCTCTAATTTTTAGTGTTTTTTAAAAACTAAAAAATTATCTATAAAAATTAGAAAAATATATCAATTCTTATTCCAAATAATTATTAAAAAGTATAATCATAAACTTCAACCATTTCTACACATTTCATTAGTTTACTTCATTTTCAAATTCTAAATAATAATACCAGTTTTATGCCATTGAAGGTGAAGAGTTATACTTTTATTAGCATTTTCCTCTACAAAAGAGTGACACAAGTTTGTGCTTTTACCCCTTGACTTTGAGCTCTATAAAATGATGTTTATATGTTACTAAAATAATATCATAAAAAATAGTAAGAGTTATTGAAATGTCATTTTTTTGAAATAATTTAATTTCTTTAGTAATTGGATACAAACGAGCATAAAATGTGCATTTAATAGACATTTTCAATTGGACAAGTGTGAGACCATATATAACTTAGCTAGAATAAATTTATCTAGATCAAATGTTTGAAAAAAATCAATTTTTGGATAGAAATACTCAAATAATTCTAATAAGACATCTTGAAAGGTGACACAGCTTTGTAATTTTACCCGTGAAGGCTAGAATAGAAGGTCGATCTAGTGGAGATGATTAATCTTATGGACATGCGGATTTATTTCTTTGGATTTGTGAAGATCTTGGAAGATGCCTCTGAGAAGATTGGACCTTAGAGTGATTGATGATCTTAGTGATGTTGTGGAAGAAAGGATCTCAGAAAAGGTAAAAGTAGATTTTATATCAAAAATGGAGGAGATTAAAGCCATTTTTAGATCTAAGATGGCACTAATGAAGAGTGAAATGATTATTGAAACCATGAGTGCTTTAGGTGGTGTACCTAGGCATGTGGGTACTAAAGATGGTTATGAGGAAATTCCTAAAGACTTTTAGATTGTTGGATTGACTGGTGAGGACACAACTAATCATGTGATGAGACCTACTAGAACTAGCGTTGGTCAATTTGCTTGACCTAGATCTCAGTTGAGGCCGAAGCATAAGATGAAGATTTCTAAATTTTTAGGTACTTTATCTCCTAAAGAGTAAGACTTGATTGATTGGATTGGTGAATTGGAAGACTACTTTGAGCTAGAGTATATTAGAGATCTGCTCAAAGTGAGGTTGGCACAAACTAAGTTGAAAGGACATGTTACTCTTTGGTGGAAGGAACTACAAATAGATAGAGAGGAGGAAGGTGAAATGAAGATCACTAGATGGTGGTTGATGGTAACTAAGTTGAAGGCTAAGCTAATTCCTACTGATTATGATCTTGAGTTGTTAAGAAGGTTGCAAAATCTAAAATAGAAAGATAAGTCTATGAAAGATTATATTGAGGAGTTCTACAAGTTGACTATTCAGTTTAGGCATAGAGAATTATCAAAGGAAAAGGTAGCTTGGTATTCTAATGGTTTGAGATTCAATATCCAAGATGAGGTTGGCATGTTGAAGATTGATTTAGTTGAGCATTCTTATCAATATGATAAGTTGAAGAGGAAAAATCAAGGTAATACTAGAGGAAAGGAGAAACAAGATAGCTTGGCAAAGGCTAAACTGAGTGTACAACATGAACCAAAACCTATTTATCAGAATAGGAGGATAGGTGGAGGTGATTTTAGAGGTGCTTGCTTCAGATGTGGTGAAGTAGGGCATAGATCTTTTGAACATCTTAATGGTGGGAGAGCTACTATTGTGAATGAGGTTGAAGTCCAAGACATTCAACCTAAGCAAGGAGAGAGTTTACTAGCTCGACAAGTGTTGATTGGTCAAAGGAAAATAAAATCTTGTTAGAGGCCTAATTTATTCAAGACTTGTTGTAAGGCTAGTGGTAAAGTCTACAAGGTGATTGCGGATGGTGGTAGTATTGACAACCTTGTTGCTGAGGAGATGGTTTAGAAAATTTGTTTGAAGAGAGTGATGCATCCTTATCCTTATAGGATTGGCTAGTTGCAAGGTGAGCATGCTTTGGAAGTGATGAAGGAGTAGTACCTTGTTGATTTTCAGATTGGGCAATATAAGGATCACTTGTGTTGTGTGATATTGTGGACTTGAACAATTGTCATATGTTGCTTGGTAGACCTTGGTAGTATGATTATAAAGTTGTGCATGATTGTGTCAAGAATGTGTTTATAATTGTGAAAGGTGGCAGGAAGCATTCCCCAATTTTTTTGCAAAATGAAGAGCTCAGTAGAAGGAACTTGAGTATTAGTAGTTGAAGGATTTTGAAAGGGTTGGAAATTAGCATGGAAAGCATACTTGTGGCACACTAATGATGGATATGAAAAAGTAGAAGAAGAGCAAAGGAAAGAGTGTACAAGTTGAGGACTTGGAGGATATGTATGTGAAGAACCAATTTGGGATTTATGTGTTGAATGCTAGAAGATTCTCTTCTAGCTACTAAGAACATCTTTTCAAACCTAGGTGTTTGATGCAAGAGCATCCTAGGGTTGTTAGAAATCCTACATGTTGGAGGTATTTTAGCTTTGGAGATGTGGACTTAGTCACCAAAGAAGTGGTGTTCAATTGCTATTGGATATGGTTTTGATCGAGGAGCTTGGTCATTGAAGGGGGCTTGGTCATTGTAGGAGCTCGAGATCTTCTATTGCGTAGTACATTTTGTGCTCAACATGTATTGGTTTCTCAGCATTTGTGGTGCTTCACATGTATTGGTTGATTGACATGTGTTGATTTCTTGGCAATGCTTGGGAGTTTGTTGACACTTGGCAATGTGTTGGTGCTATCTGGAGTTCTTGTGAATTTTCTCTATTGAGTTGGTTCATTTAATGCATGTAGCATGTGATCATGATGTAGATCAATCTAGGAGTTTGTGTGGACCTATTTGGGTCTTGGTTGTCTCACCTATGTGCATTTAATTTACGTTGTAACCGTTAAAAGAATTTTGGTATTTAATTTTGTAAGAATTTTCCTTAGGGAAAAATAACACCAAGATCAAGAGGCTCAAACACTAGCACAAAATGGACCAAAGTATAATTAGCATAATAATAATGAGAATGTTCTCTATACAATACACACTAGAAGTTCCTATATATAAAGGCAAATAGAATGACTACAAGTTGGAAAAGTGATAAGCCTCACAACTAAGCACACGTCCACCTAAGGTGGATTATCCTCCATTGAGCACAAAAGTTAGTGCAATGATGACATGATAAGTATGACAAGGTGTATCTCATCTAGAGATGTTGTCGACACCATGTGCTTAATTAGAGTGCAAACAACTATGTTGTCTACATGACAACTTAGATGAATATGAAAACTCCTATGTTGTCATCAAGACAATTCATATAACAACACATACTCCTAGGTGTCTATATGGAGATGCATTTGAGCTAAGTAAACTTAAGTAAAGTGTAATAATAATTAATTGTTTACACTAACAACCCCCCTTAAGTATGACTTGGGGGAATGCGCTTAAGCTTACAAAAGATATGATGAAATGCATAATGGGTCCTGGCTACTAGGCCATGTTAGGTACCCAAGTACAAATGTAATGTTTTACATACAAGGCAATGCAATGAAATCTCTTTGTAAATGGAGAAAGAGGAAAATCCTCATGGGAAAAACCCTCCCCCAAAAAGAGAGATATGTACAATAAAGAAGATGCATGAATGGATGGAGTAATTAAGACCCCACCATTATGACATACATCATGCATATACAATAGAGAATCCCTTCATGAAATCCCCCCCTTAGTGAAGGATCTTGTAATGATGAGTTTTTGAAGACAAAAGAAAATCCAATGCCGACAAACAATATTTCTCCCTTTAGGAAGAAGATACACCAAATATGGGTGTAAGTATGCTTCCCATTGTGGATAGGAAGATGGAAGAGGGATCCATACATAGAATGTTGTGGATATTGCCTCTGAAGTCTTCTCATATGCCAACAAGACCTTGATAAATATAGATGCCATGAACCAATCTGGTGAATGCCCACAAAAAGGTGGCAAACAAGGAAGCATGTTCATGCATGACATTGAATCAGGCTCCAAAGATGATGAAGCATCCTTATAGGGAGATGGAGGAAGAGAAGAAATGTCACTCCCCTCAATGATGAATGCATACCCATGATAGAAGCTCCTTGATGACTGAACAAGTTGTGCCATGAATGTTGAATAATATTCCTCCTTGTAGGAAGAAGTGGTGCTATAGGTGTAGTAGAGAATGCTCCCCAACTAGTAGGAAGAATCCTCAGAAGATATGATGTATAAGGAAACTGGAAGACAATCTCCAAAGACTAATATGTCTCCTCTGAAGTGAAAGAGCCCTCCCCAAACTATTGTAAAGAAGTTTCCACAATCATGTCAGTCCCGAAAGAAAGATCAAGTGAGTGTGGGTCAGAGTGTGCCCTCACAACAAGTGAAGAAGAAATCTCCTCAATAAAGAGAAGATGGATGTCATCAATGATGTCTCCCACATCTTCAATGTGAGACTCTACAAATAACACAACAATATTTAGAAGGAAGTCATCACATGACGCTAAAGTAGGAAGACATGGTATTTCTTGCTATACTGAATCAGGAGCATCTATAGCTAGAACTAGTTCAGTAGAAGAAAAAAGAGCATCAAGAAGTAGGATCTCAACTAGAGTTGAAGGTACCATAACTGGAGTGACTAGTGCTAGAATGTCCTCTGGGAATGGAGGGACTCGTGGATTTCCATATGCTTCCCAAAGAGCCATCCAAACGTCATGAGAACTACTTGCCACACTAAGAGGAGCAAAAGATTCCTTACTCATATTATTATACATAAAGTGAAGAAGAATATAAAGATTATTCAAATTAGTATTAGGTGGGAATATCTTTGAATATAGATAAGGAAATAGTTCCTTATGTTCTCCTAGATGATCAATCATCAACACAGTCCATTTGTGATAGTTCCTTATTGTCAACCTCGGTCTTAAACCAAACTAACATGTGTCACGAGAATCCATGAGATCAATAAATATATGCACCTCCTAAAATGCAAGAGAGAATCAAAGAACACACACCACCACCTCCCCCACCCCCGCTCCTCGCCCCTCGCCCCAATGTATGATTTAGGCACTTTATAGCCACTTGCCAATTTAGTGCCTATTTATGAAAGTAGTATTTCTATCCAAAAAAGCATATCATCTGATTGCAGATTTAGAAAGTAGACAAAAAATTATGCACTTTCAAAAACAATGGAACCTAATTATGTGTCTAGATAAGCCCAAACTAAGCATTTGAAGTGGCAAAAATTGAGATTTGCAATTTGCAAAAAAATTCAAGAATGGATATCTCAAACAACCTACACCAATGTGTAGATAATGAAGTTTTATCCCAAAACAAAAACAAATTCCTCAAAAGAAGGAGTCCATATGAGGGAGATATCATTGTTTGAAAATTACCACCATAATTACTTTTCCTGAATCACCGATGTCAGACCTCCAAAAATCAAATGGCTCTAGATGGTGGTTTTTTGACCTTCTAAATATGATGCCAATATCTGATTTGCACTCACAAGCTCCAATATTTACTTGTAAAAAATCTCTCCTACTGGCCTGATGGCCAAATTTTTTTTGGAAAACTAATGTAGATCCGAAAGAAATTGCAAAGACGCAAAAGAAAAATGTAGATCTGAAAATCAATTGTACAAATCTAAAAAGATCATACCAATTTCACAAATCGGGCCTTCAAGTTCCAGTTTGCAAAAAAAAATTCCTCAATTTTGACTATGGCCTAGGGTAGGAAAAATTATAGTCAAAATTCACCGAATCGATGCTCCGGGACGCAATGGTGAGGTTCGCTTTGGCTCTAGATGCTCCCAATGACTATGATACTCTAGATTAGAGTTGTGGTCCTCTGAGAGGTGAAGCAAAAAAATTGTCTTCAATGGCTATGTGAAGAGAAATTCCCTCAACTCTGATACCATGTAAAAAAATTTCTTAGGGAAAAATAACACCAAGATCAAGAGGCTCAAACACTAGCACAAAAATGGAACAAAGAATGATTAACATAAAAATAATGAGAATGTTCTCTGTACAATACACAAGAGAAATGCTTGTATAAAAAGGCATCTAGAATGACTAGGAGTTAGCAAAGTGATAAGACTCACAACTAAGCACACATCCACCAGAGGTGGATTATACTCCATTGAGCATAGAAGTTAGTGCGATGATGAGAGGATAAGTATGAAAAGGTTTATCTTGTCTAGAGATTTTGTAGACACCATGTGCTTAATTAGAGTGTGAACAACTATTTTGTCTACATGACAACTCGGATGAATATGCAAACTCCTATGTTGTCATCAAGACAACTCATATAACTACATAATCTTAGGTGTCTATATGAAAATGCATTTAACCTAAGTAAACTTAAGTAAAGTGTAATAATAATTAATTATTTACACTAACAAATTTCTATTGGAGGCTAACTTGTGGCTCAACATATATTTAATTTTAAGATTTAATTTAATTTGTAATTAATTGGGCTAACTTATGGTTTAGTTGGGTATAAGTAAAGGGTCTTGTGGAGGCTTTAGGATTCATTCATTTGGAGGATTGGATTAGTGACAGTCATCCATCTTGGAGAAGATGATGAAGTGTAAGTGCAAATTTTGAGAAGGCTAGTAGTTGCATCTTAGTAAATGAGGAGATTACTTGGTGGGCTTGTGAGCACAAGTTAAGATTTCCTTCTAGAGTGCATATCTAGACTAGCTAGGATTTGTGTTTGGATTGGATCTTGAGGGATTTTGCAGAATTGTTGTTGTAATTTCTATTGTATTTGGTCCTAACCTAGAAGGCCTTATAGTCTAACATATTACATGTAAATAGTTATATTTATGAATAAAGTGTTGTGATTTGGTATCAGATCTTGCATTTTTTTTGTATTTTTGTTGTGTGGTTAATTTTTTGGAGGCTAGGACATCGCCTTTGGGTATTTTCCTTCCTTGCACTCCATCAAGAAGTTATATGGCTATGCCAAATAGGTTTAAGATTTGGTAGCTCTTCGTCAAAAGAGCAACATTGATATTCCTTCTAATTCTCACAAAGATTCTTCTTCATCATCATTTCAATTAGATGGTAACGATATAGGAAAGGGTCATGCCTTATGTGCAACTACTACTCCACATTCTTCTAGATGGTTACTAGATTCACGTGCTTCACACCATATGGCATGTTCTAAGGATTTGTTCTCTTCTTTTGAGGCTTCTCCTACTACACACATTTTGATGGGGAACATCATTTTTATGACTATATGTGGGAAAGGTTCTATTGACATTGATGATGGTACATTTCATGATGTACTATGTGTTCCATCTTTTTCCTTTAACCTTCTCTCTCTTTATCAGATTACATATAGTGGGACATGGAAGACAATTGAGTTCACATGAGATTTAGTGCACATCATAGATAGTGAGATAGGAAATATTGTTGCTATAGGGACTATTGATAATTCTTCATGCTTGTACTCCTTCTCTTCTCTCATTTTGGTCCACCATCTCCACTATCATAGCCACACTATCCTTCTTCATGAGAGACTCTTGAGGTAAAATTGGGCCACTTAAACTTATGTGTTGTTCTTGAAACTAGTGGTGTGACTTCTACACCTCTACCTCCTATTCAGGTTTCATTTGTTATACAAGATTACTCTTTAGCATTGCTTGACATTGCAACTCCATTCATCAAGCCACCTACTGTAATTATTGAGGATATATCAAAGGATATCCATATCCTCTCAAATGATAGATTCAACACACCTATTATCCCACCTCCATTGCAGATTTCATAAGATTCTCATTCATTCTCTTTTGAGCATCAGCTAGAACTTCTAGCTTCACCTTACATTTAGGGGTTTCATCTTTCTTGTCCACTACCTTCGTTTCTTCCATATTGGAACCACATTGGTCTAATCATCAAAACATGATTTCTATCATTTTGGGGTAGCCATGGAGTCTCAAGCCTCTATATGGAGGGTTTCATTATACTTATGGTTTTTAAGAGAACCTCTTGAGACATATCATTTGTACTTTCTTTCTATCTCTTTTTAGAGTAGCATTTTTCTCACTTGGTTTTCTCTATTTCTCTATTTCATAATATTTGGTCATGATTGGGTACCCCATTAGGCCTTGTTGTTGGGACCCAAGTTTGGATTCAACAATGTGGTTTCCTTACTTTCTTGCATAGTTTGTAGCCACATTGTTTCTCATATTAAGGGGGTGTTAGAGTAAAGAATTATTTTCTTTATTTCCTTTACTTACCTCTTAAGTTTTTCATTTATGCATCTCCTTTTAATAACTTAATGTAATTTTTAAATGAGATTTTTCCTTTTAGGAAGTTTCCTTTTAGGCCATTCCTCTCTCCTTTCTAAGGATTGATCATTTGTACATTTTATTCATTCTTTATTTTATGATAAATATAATCTTTCATATTTTTAGAGCCAAACCCTTGCCTTCTCATTGTCTTTGCTTCTCTATGATAGGTTCTATCATCAAGGTGTTCTATGGGTTTTGTGGATTTGTATTTTTTAGAAATAATGAAATTGAAATGAACTAAAATGAAGAACAATAAATTAACCCTACAAAGTTGTTAATGAAAATAGTTACCATAATTTAAATGAACTTTCCAAGATCAACACAAGAGAAGGGACAAAGATTTTGAAAGTGGAAACAAAGAAAACCCCTTGTGGATTATATGAATGAGGAAAATGCCTAAGGAATGAAGAGAGAGAGAGAGAGAGAGAGAGAGAGAGAGAGAGAGAGAGAGAGAGAGAGAGAGAGAGAGTGGAGCCATGGGATCATTGCATGAATTACATAGTGGTTATGTGTTGTAGAGAATGAGAGAGAAGCATCTCTTATAAAGACATGAGAAGAGGAGTTATTTACTAACTCCCATGTGAATGATTGCCACATTCATAAGTGTGTGCATAACAAGTGTCATAATCCTGTTAAGAAGGAATAACTATTTTCCTTATAAAAGGAATTATAAAAAAGAGTTGTCCTCACACATGGACAAAAGGACAAGCAAGTGACATGTCCTCACATGTGGAATAGAGGAAAAATAACATAAGGGATACATTGGTTTATCCCATTTAATAAATAAACACAACCAAGGAAAGATTACTAATTCTAATAGTATTGCTAAAATCCTTCATATATGTATATCATTCTATTGAACTATGGATCAACATTATCATTGTGATCTTTACTACATGTTATGTTTATATGGATACAATACTATCTAGTGTTGTGTCATATTATAGTCTCTGAATAAAATAAATCTATATTTACCTTATGTGGTAAACAACTTAACAATTTTAATTCTTGTAAATTACTAATCTGCATATAAGTTAATAGATCATTTTCTTGATCCATATTATGGTTCAAGATTAGCACTCGATCATTACTTGATCAGTTCTAGGATTACATAAGATCAAATGATGCTCGATCTATGCTAAGAGAAGATAGATAATATTAGAATCTTCTGATACTAATTTCACTATACTTAATCTAATATGATGCACAAAGTTTTGATTGAATACCAAAAGGTAAATATTTATTCTTATTGAGAACAAGAATTGTGTGTGTATGTACATAATCAATGCAAGCTATCATTCTTATATTTAACCAAAGCTACTATGTGTCAACAAGAATGAATATTTTAAAATTTAGAGAGATTAATGATAACTATGATATGAAGGTATTTTTTTAACTTAAACATGTTAAGTTTAATGAGACAAAAACCAAAATTTCAATAGTTCATATGTTAGACTTTATTGTTTTTAACAAATTGTATTTTTTTTAGACCTTGTTTCTAATTTATATGTGTTCTTCATAAGTTTCCTCAAAGTTGACTACAAAGTCCCATCCCAATCACAATTTATCTTTATCTACCTTTAGTTGAGGCTTTATGTGGCTAGACTTTTAGTAAGCTTTGAACTAGAGAAGAAACATTAAATGTAAGCCTCTTGGATACTTGAGTAGATCAAAAGTGATTAGGTCATGCTAATGATTGATTCTTGAGCTACTTATTGTAATTATCTAGCATTCATTTAGCTCACATAGATGATGGATTTTCAAAAACTAACTTAGTTCCATGATATGAGAATGGTTGCAAGAGTAGATATCATAATATGAAAAAATATTAGTTTATGTATTTAAACTTAGGCTTATTAAGCCTAATTAGTCATCCATGATCATTTGACACTAGTCTGTACACAAGTAGTGATCATCTAGGAGTTCTCTAAAGATGTGTTGATTTTATTTTGATACATCATCTTAGTTTAGTAGATTGTTCTTTTCCATCACTCTTTCTTGAGGAGTCTATCCCTAGTTTTGTGGTTGTACTTTCACCTATATGCCTCTTTTTCATTGTTAAAAATTTAACCATGGGTTCATTTTTTTATTGTGATTATTTTCATCTCATGAAGATCTTGGTCGAAATCCATGTGGTATAAAAGTAGTGGTATTTTTATCTGTAGCTTTGATTTATGTACTTTTAAAATAAATGATAGTTTTGGATTTGTATTTTTTACATCAAAAAAACCAACAATGATCATCAAATATGTAGCATTATTTTATCTCACTATTCATCCTAAAAAGGGCTACATGCAATGGATACAAAGAGTCACATGCATTGGAGGCCAAAAGACTTTGAAATTCTTTTTTAAAAAATTTCCAAATGGCTCTCTTTATTATTTGGAATTTTTTTGGGTGTGTAAACTATTATTTTTCACCATAGAAACTTTATCTAGGGGACCAATAAATAGTAATTTAAAAGGGTGTATATTATTTAATACCAATATAAAGAGAATTATATCGCGCTAGTTCTATAGTGTGAAAATTGTTCTTCTTTTGGATGATTTAAAAGCACTGACTATAAAGCACCAAATTAGGGATCAAAATAATCTAGGGGGCAATCTTTGTAGGTTGTCTATTTTAGTTTTGTTGCCTCAAAGTGATCATGTTTCTCATGTATAATCCCTTCTATTTGATTACTCTATATAATCCTCCGAGTAAGTGGTTTGAGGTCATGTCAAGCATCTTGAATTGGTCTTTGCATGGATCTAGTTGTTTTTCCCCCTATTCTTCTTCTCTCCCTCCATTTCCAACCTATTTCTAACAACTTTCTATGTGAAATTGAGGACTTTGACTTTTTGGGTCAAGGATGACCTTTTAGGTCAAGTTTGACCTTGTCCCTGACCCTAGGTCCAATTTTTGATTTCTAGGAGTTTCGGGATATTGGGCTTCAAAAAGTTTATTTTCCCGCTTTTGGATCGGCTATTTCGGGTTTCAAAATGGTAAACTCTTAAATTGCATTTAATCTAGGTTCATTTTTAGTGGTTAAGGTTAATTGGGATTAAATGCTCCCATGTCGGCCTTCTCTAGGATTTTGTGGTGTAGATCTCTATATAAGGAAGCCTCCTCAAATTTTCTCCATCAATAATATTAGATAATAAGACGCATTACGATATTGGACAAACCATTACCTTTCTACATCCATTATTCTATGAAGTGAAGATCTACTAAGCATTCAAGATCCAATTCATCAAGGAGGTCCATTTTTAGCCATTGAAGGATTCAATCTCTATGGAGCCCTCTTGTTGAAGATTTCTCCATATGTATTCATCAAAGCCTTTTCTTATGCAAAGATACATTGAAGAATGGTGTTGAAAATCTAATGTCATTTATTTGAGACATCCTACATACATTTCTACATTCATTTGGATGATTTGTAATTGTGGATTCAAGGATTCAAATCCTCCATAAGGATTTCAATATAAGCAAGGTGAATAGTTGCATTTACTTTGTTTATACATATTGCAATTTCAATTATATTTCAAGGTTGATTCCAAACTGGGGTTTGACCAAGGCAAACCCCCTCATCCAAACAAACAAAATATTTTTCTTATAGATACAGGTGTGGAACAACAAATTGAAGAGCATATTTGGATACCCTTTTTTCGTTGAACTTGCAGGATCTACAAACTAAAATTTCATCAAAGCAATGTAGGTCAAGGTCAACTTTTTAGGGTATAATTGTGCCTCGAGGTAAGATTGTGCCCCTCTATCTAGGTCAAGGTTGACCTCCCTTCAAAAGGACAAAATTTTTCTAGGTTTTCTCCATCTCGATATTTCCAGTCCAAAACAGGTTATAGAATTCCCCAAAACTATACATAGACATCAAAAATCAACATTTTCCAAATTTTTTCTACTTCAAGGTTAGTATTTGTCTTTTATCTATTCAAGATTTAAGCACATATTTCTCAAATAGCAAGACTATAGGATCAATTCTTTTCTTCATATTCTCCATTGCTTGATCTATTTGTGCATTGATCACTTTCTTATGCTTAATCAATTTGGATCATTCTTTTTGGGAATTTGGGTTGGGGATAGCTCCTATTTTCTTCCTATTCAGTGGATACTATGGAAAGTATAACCATACAACATAATTAGAATGTGAGTTTTGTCAATTTGACAAAATGCAATAGATTATTTTCAATGATGGTATTGCCTTACGTGATTCTCCAACTCATACAAAAACACCATTCAGACTCACTTGGTCATCTAGTGGGACACCATCACTTGTTGCTACATTTGAATATATTTTGCACTCATCCCTAGGTTCCACAGATTCTTTACATCAAGTATTTTCTATAGTCATAATAGACTCACCATATTGGGATGCTTATCAATCAAAAAAAGCATCTTTTTTTTGTAGAATCCCATCTTGTTGATTTGGATGACAAAGTTGAAAAAAATAATCTTCTTTATTTGCCTCATCTTTAGGGAGAACATATTGTATGTTATGGATGAAGTGGTCCTTTGGAGATTACCATGAGTCCTCCATCTTTCACTCTTCATCTTCATCACTAATCTATTTTAGTGCATGTGCATGTTGCATTTTCTTTTTCTCAATTTTGGAGGAATATTTTTCCTATTTTCTATTTATGAGAGATTTTATTGTGCATGGGCACCTCATTGGGCTATCAGTCAGGACCAATTTGTTACCTTGTCCTCCTAATTTATGTTTGGGGTGGGGGGTTTTAGTGTATGTATTTACACTTTGAAGGACTACACCTAATTAGTCATCCATGACCATTTGACACTTGTCGGTTTCATTTCAACACATTATCCTAGTTTAGTGGGTTATTTCTCATCGCACTCTTGGTTGAGTAGTTTGTGGCTACTTTCATGGTTGCACTTTCACCTACATGTACTCACCTCTTTTTCATTATTAAAAAGTCAACTTTGGGTTCATTTCATTATTGTGCTTTATCTCATCTTCCAAAGATCTTGGTAGAATTCTACCAAAAATTACAATAATTGTCCAATTAATCATTATATTGACTAGTAATCATCTATAGCACATGGAAGATCAAATTTGAGTGTCACCTAATTTGTGAAGAAGGTAGATTATAGTATCACTAAGGTCACATGCTAGTATATGTCAAAATCAATTCTACCTAGGTGGATAAGCTTTTTATTAGTTTCCTAGTGGTGATTGAGCTAAGAATCCATCAAGCTAGCTAAAGCCTCATTGCTTGGGATTTATCTCATTCGTTCACATGACTCTTGGGATGGAAGATGAACCTCTACTATAGTATAAGATACACTAAACACTTTATGCAATCAATCAATATGTACTTGGCCTTGATCATTCCAACCATCCCACTTGTTGTTAAAGATCAGAACCCACAATGTAGTGTGCAATCCAATAACGCTTCTTTTATATACATGGTTCCCCCTAATAAAGAATATGTGTGAATCATTCTCTATGTTTATTTTAGTTGCACTTAACCTTGTTGTATTAAGAATGGACCCCAAGTGTAATACAAGACATGCTAAATCCTCTTCATGCTTGAGCCTTGATTCATCATAAATATTATCACTAATTTTTGAAATCTTTTAATAAAGAAAGTGCCCCCTTATAAGTGTAGGGCTTAAAACGAATTGTTGCATAGAAATCGGACGGCTTCAGTCAAATCAAGCAACACCTACATACTGTCACTCGAAACGCGGTTACCCGAAATTATTGCAACAAGATTCAACAGATTAACTTTATATTGACGGAACATTGAATACGCAAAAGACGGGGTCTTTTAGTGACAGTTATTCCAAGGGGCCCACCAGCGCAGCTGAAAGAGCAGGAGCCACACCTTGCTTTCATATCGACATCGTGGTGGAAAAAATATCTTTCATTACTTAACAATGACTTGAACGGCAAATCCTGAAGGTTGTCTAGTCTGAACACCTCCGTCGCTGCAAATTCCAAGATACCAAGACTTTACTAGAAGCAATGAAAATAATTGTTGTACTCAGTAAGACTCACCTCATTCCTATAAATACATGTAAATGAAAGCCATACTCTGCGCTCTTTAACGGAAAATATTTGTGCATCAATTTGAACATCTGGTTTTTAGAGGCATCTAGGTCTAATGGGAATCTGTGCATCTTCTCGAGCAATTGATCCTACTGTTAAGTTAATAATGGAAGACGGGAGATTAAAGGAGCTTTCTGAGCCTATAAAAGTCGAAGAAATATTGAGAGAAAAAGAGGGCTTCTTTGTCTGCCATTCTGATTGCATGGCTTTTGATCACTACTTAACTCCTCTCAATCCACAACATCTACTGCAACTTGATGAGCTCTATTTTGTGCTCCCTGAAATGAAGTTAAAATACCCATTGCAAGCTTCAGAGATGGCTGCCCTCGCAATAAAAGCCCTTTCTGCCTTCAAAGACCAAAGTCTGTCTACAGTTATTCCTCTGGAGAAAAATGATTTGGATTGCAGCCAAAATCACAGGGTTCCGTCAACAGACAGAATGGAAGAGTTTCGTGTTGCAGAAGGAACAGAGTATTTAAAAGCCAGAAATGTTGGGTATGAGTTGAGATGTGTGAAGAAATACAAGAGGTCGGCATCAAGAGGGAGTAAAGCTTCACGAAATGCATGGAGGACGACACTAGCCACGGTTCCAGAAGGATTCGCTTACTGATATCTTGGAAAGAAGAAAATTTTAAGTCATTTTTTATTTTTCTCACATTTCTATAGGCATTCTGAAATATCTAAAGGCTATTCACGTCTTTCTGTCAAAGAATTTGTAATGACTTCCATATTATTATATTATATAAGAGAATATTGCTTTCTTTCTATCGTTCCATCTTTTTGTTTTTTATAGGGAAAATCAGAGATGATGAGACAGCGAGATACTTATAAATAGTGATGTAGCATGGGAGATTTTCATAATACAAGTTTTCTTTATCTTTATCTCTTTTCTTATCAAGTATGATTTTCTTGTATGATTAAATTGTTCACCTGACGTATGCGGTAAAGACTTAGTTATTAAAAGAGTTGTCTTCAATAATTATGTAATCTAACTAATAAATATATGAACATCTATTTAAAGCCCGATGACTATTTCATTTATTTATTTAATTATAATAAGTTAATTATATTTAATTTAATGAAAAATAAAGAATGAATCAATTTATTTACATAAAATGCAAATTAAATATAATTAGTATGATCAAAGAAGTGGTTTTTCTTTTCAATTTATGCGAAACTTCATATATTTATACAAAATTGAATAATATTTACGAAATTACAAGACAAGGATTTTAGGGCATCATTTCTTCAATGTAATTTATTTTTTAAAAGTCACAAACAAACTGAAGTTTCTTTTATTGAATTTCTTTTTGTTTTTTTAATGAATATTTGTATGTCTATTATTTTCACCACAATGACTTTATTTGCATATTCATCTATACAATGATATTATAATTAGTAATATTTTTTTAATTCATTGATAAAAATATAAGCTGGATATTTGAAATCTTTTTGTTAATTTTTTACAAGTAATGGGCCTAAGTCTAGATTAATAATTATGTTTTATTGTAATTAATTAATTAATTAAATGTATTAAGCTTTAGTAGACTCAAACCTGAGACTTCCCACATGAGAAGCTCACAAATTATCATTGTGTTATAGGCTCTTGCCCTTTTCATTAACAATTATTATTATTATTAGACTATACTATATTTTAAAAATGTTAAAGAATAAAATAATGTATAAAAAATTTAAATCATTTTAACCAAAAGTATTCTTCTAGCAAGTTATAGCTTTTGAGTTCTACCAATGCATAACACATATAAATTGATAATACACATGTAACTTTAAAGTTTAAAAGTAAATTGCAATCTCTTGATTAGTTTATAAAATTTATTTATAATATTGTGTTGAAAGACTTTGAACATTATTTTGGAGAATGAAGTTTGATATAGATGGTTAATGTAATAAGCTATAAGTTTTAAGGATACAAACTATAACATGATCCTATTTTTTTTGAATTGAAATTTTTTAGCCCTAATGTTATCATTGAACTACTAGTTCTTTTGAGAACTAGTTGATAAGTTCACCATGTAATAATTTTATGTAGAGTACCCTATTAAATTTATTATTATGTATTCCTAGATCATCTACTCTTATTGTAATACTTGTGTTAACACATGTATCTCCATATTTTAGAAGTTGTAAAATTGTATACATACTAATCAAAGATATGATATAAAAACTTGTCTATTTGAGAGGGTTTGTTTGATGACACGAGTACAAATATTTCTATGGCTACAAGATATTGAATTTTTTAATGGGAAATAGGTCGAAGCCAGGATTATTTATAATTATTTATTTTGATTCGTTATTATTATTTGTTAAGTTCAAGTGGACTTAGATAAGAGGCTTACAATTTATCATTATATTGTAGGCTCTTGCCTAAGTAATTGAGAATTTTGAATTCAATTATTCCTTTTTTAGCTCCTACAACAACAAAGAACTATTGTCGAGCCTTTCACTTGAACATTGATTCATGCCTAATAGTTTGGCCAATCAAACTACATGATTTATTGCATAAATTTTATTTACAATGAATATAATGTAGAAGTTGCACATTTTTTAATATATATCATTGATAATAATAAAAATTGACACAATGCAATTGGTAGGGTAAACAACTTCACATAAACTAGCCCAGTATAACACATGACTCTAGAGGGGGTAGAGCCAGCAAAATAGGTGTCTTGAGATGCTCAAATATGAGGATAATTATTCTTGAAGGAGACTAAATAAATTAATAATCAATAGATTTTACAAGTTGTGCATGGAGGGAATAGGTGGACAATTTTGATGGATTATAAAGATACAAATGATTAATTATTTGGATACTTGGACAACATAGTTTACTTTGTATTTGTATTAGAATCATTGAGATATACTCTATTCTAGTTACTACATATCAACCACTACATGACTACTCTACAATTGCATCTACTCTACTGTTGGAAGCTATAATTGGAACAATTGTTATATTGTCGTTGATGTCAAGCCATATTGGTGAGATAGTTTCTACTCGAGTAAAGTGTCTTATCAAGTTGATTGATGAAGAGGATTTGAGAAGAAGAGATAACAATAGGATCTAGTGAAACGTTGAGTTATGTGGAACTATAATGGGCACTTGATCAATTGGACCTTGATAAGATAATATGTTGTTTAGTCATAGCACTAAGAGGATAATATAGTTGTGTTAAAGCCTAGAAGAGATTATCACTAAAGGATCAAATGTGTAGGCTTAACTAGGATTCTAAGAAGAATATAAAGAAACTAATAACTTTGAAGTCAAGCTATGCTAGTGTCAACCAGGTGAATAGTAAAAGCCAAGCACATTCAATGTCAATCGAGTGTCAATAAAAAGATAGTAATAGAGAAGTTGGTCTGAGTGCTAGATAGTGTATGGTGAGTAAGTTAGTATAGTGGTGACTGAGTTATCTAGTGATGACTGAAGCCAAGGATCACAAAAATTGTTGAGAGACAATATATTACAATTTGTGAAGGAATCTCATTTCCTAGCTAACTTAGTTAAATTATTGGAATATGAAAAGTGTGTTGAAGATAAGGATTTATGAGATCCGATACGGAGATGAATGGAAAACCACACAGGACAGACTAGTTCAATCTGCTGGGGCATGCATGCCCTAGCCTGACCTGTTTCACCTTGCTCTTTCTGGTGCTGGGCGTTCTGGGTGTTCGTGGATCGTGTTTGTAGGTTTATTTGCTAGGGTGTGTTGTGTTTGGGCTCGCCTTTGGCCACAAGAGTTGGTCTTTTGTGGGGCATCGGGCCATTCTTTCTGTGTGGTGCATTTGAGCTCACGGCAGTAGGAGTTGAGGGGGCTTTGCCCCTTACTAGTTTGCCAAGCCTAGACTTGGGCTTAATGGGAGATCTAGTGCTTGCCTCTCCCAGGCCTTTGCATGATGATTTGGAGATAGGAGAGTTTTTTTTGGGGATGCAGGATAGTAGTAAGGGTATGAAGGATAAATCCAAATCAAAGGAAGGAGAGTCCTCTTCAAATGGACAACTCCAACTTCAAAATATTAATGGGTGTCTACAAAAAGATGAGGTTCGTCCTATTCTTGTAGTCCAACCTGAACAAGTTTCGGCGAATATTGAGTACTGGAGTAATCATGCTATTATATGCAAATTGTTGGGCCTTCGCCTTTCATTTTCGGTGTTGGACACTTGGGCCTATTGAGTGTGGAATCCAAAAGGAGATATGGAGATTTTGCTAGTAGCTAATAATTACTTTATGGTTATATTCTCTTGCATGTCGAATAGGAATAAGGCTTTTGAAGGAGGCCCTTATTTCTTTAACCAAGTGGGGCTTTTCATCAAGCCTTGGCACACAGGCTTTAATTCTACTGAGGAGATCCCCTCTTGGGTTCCGGTCTGGGTTCGCCTACCAAGACTTCCTTTGGAATTCTAGAGGGAGGATATTCTTCACTCAATTTTGATGCTTCTTGAAAATTCTGTGGGATCCTCTGCATAGACGCAGGATCATAAGGTAGTTTCTTTTGCTTGTATATGTGTTGAAGTTGATTTGAATAATCCATTGCCAAACTCTATGGAGATTTGTATGGGCTCTGTTTCCTAGATCCAGCAGTTAGATTATGAGACTCTCCCATTCAGATGTAGAATTTGCCATGAGTATGGACACCTATTGCGCCGATGTCCCAGATATAAGAATCCATCCCTGGATGCTCCAGTTCCCCCTAGGGAGGACAAAGGAAAGGCAAAAGCTTCTAGTGGACCTATTGATAGTGAGGGATTTACCCAGGTTAAATCTTGCAACAAGGGCAAAGGAAAGAAGAGAACCTGGGTGGAAAGGCGGACAAATGACACTTTTAATAGGTTTGATGCTCTTGAGAGCATGGATCAAGAGGCGGGTATCCCAGTTGAGATTTCCCTGTAGGCCATTATTCAATAGGAGAATCATGAAAAAGATATGCAGAGGGAGGATCAACTTGTTTGTATAGGGGATCTACAAGGCAAGCATTTGGATAATGATGGACCTCCTCTTGTTCAAGTTACTAGGGATCTTGGTGGAGCTCAAGGTTTATAGGGACCAATAGAGGTGTCCAATGTATCTCACAGACCTAAAGGGGCCTCTGATCCTGTTAAGAGTAATAAGGCCTCTCTTGTTCTAGGCATTCAATAGAAGTCTTCCAAAAGAGGCCTCTAGATAAACCAATAAAAAGTGGTAGGAAGACTGATCAAGAGAAAGTTAAGATAATGGGTGAAAACTTGGTGGAGTCTAGGTCGGTATGTCCCATTGATACTCATTTCTCCCAACCCCATAAATGATTGTGCTTTCATGGAATGTAAGGGGGTTGAACGAAATCCCTAGACAAAAGGTTTTTCATAGATTAATTGAGTCTCAGTCTCCTGATGTGGTTTTTATTCAGGAAACTAAGCTTTCTTTGGATGGTTTGGCTAAGTGTGCTACGTATATTTGGCCCCGTGGCTCTTGGTAGAGGGTGGGTGCCTTGAATAGTTCTGGAGGGGTGGCTTGCTTCTGGGACCCTCAAAAAGTCTCCCCTTTATGGTGGTTTTCCAATCAGTCATCCATCTCTTTGGTAGCCACCAGCTCTGAGAATGGTGAAAGGTGCTTCTTATCCAACATTTAAATGCTCCAACAGACTTTGCAGGTAAAGTTCAGTTATGGGCTCATATTAGATTCATTCAGTCCTTGGAACCTCTTCATCCATGGATTATGGCAGGAGACTTCAATGTTGTCATTAGCTTGGAGGAAAAAAGGGGAGGGCTAGCAAAGCTGGACCAATCATCTAATCTGTTTAGAGATATGATTGGCTTATTATTTCTCATTGATGTGAAGCCAAATAATGGAGTCTTTACGTGGAATAATCAGAGATGTGGTGGAGAGGCTATCTTGGAAAGGCTTGATAGATTTTTGGTTTCTTGTTATTGGATGGACAACGGGTGGGTTACCAGTTCTGAAATTCTTGGCTAGAGGGGATCGAATCACTGGCCTATTAAGCTTTCCATCTTTGCATACAGGATCAT
This sequence comes from Cupressus sempervirens, assembly GCA_028749045.1. NCBI lineage: Eukaryota > Viridiplantae > Streptophyta > Pinopsida > Cupressales > Cupressaceae > Cupressus > Cupressus sempervirens. Next base: position 763,146,130 of record CM053786.1, on the reverse strand, counting down.
CAAGAATCCCTCTTTCAAATTCTAGTTGATGTGGTTATGGGATTCCTCTTTATCTGATCTAATGGTTGACTGGAAGTATGAGGGAATGCTTGATCATGGTACAACCATGTATACATTTAGTAAAAGATTGCAGCATGTAAAGTACAATCTTAAGAGATGGAACAAAAAGTGTTTCGATTATCTACACGATCAGAAGATTGCTGCTCAAACCAAGCTAGATAGTATTACTCGACAGATTCAGGACAATGGGTTGAGCTCTGAGATGAGTGAAGCTTAGACCCTAGCCCTTAAAGAGCTGGATGAATGGGAGCTTCGGGAAGAGATTTACTGGAAGCAGAAATCCCATATTGATTGGCTTCAGGAGGGGGATATGAACACTGCTTTCTTCCACAACTCAGTTAAGGCACGCTGGCATGGGAACTCTCTTTCCTCTCTCGTATTATCAGATGGAACTCAGATCTATTCTTGTGATGTTATCTCTAGGGAAGTTCTCAAGTACTTCTCTGACCTCTTTTCTAGGGAGGAGCTAGGATTCAGACAGGAGGAGTGAAATATTTTGGATTGCATTCCTCATCTTGTCTCTGCTAAAATGAATGAAGCCTTGTTATATCCTATCTCGCTTATAGAACTGGAGAAAATTGTGTTTAATATGAAGAAGGGTAACGCCCCTGGTCCAGATGGGTTTCCAATTGAATTTTTCCAAGAATTTTGGGAGGTAATAAAGTATGATCTTCTAGACATGGTCCAGGAATCACACAGGAACAAATAGATGTTGAAGTCTCTGAACTTGACGTTCTTGGCCCTTATACCTAAGAAGGAGGCTGCTGATAGGTTGGATCAGTTCAAGCCCATAACTTTGTGTAATGTGGTCTATCAGATCATCACCAAGCTAATTGCAGAGAGGCTCAAACCATTCCTCGGTCCTTTGATCTCTGCGAAATAGGGTGGCTTTGTGGATGGAAGACAAATTTTGGATGGAGTTGTGATAGCAACAAAGGCTATCCATTCTATGGCCAATTCTAAGGAGAAAGCCATGTTTATAAAACTTGACATGGCCAAGGCTTATGATCGGGTGAGTTGGGAGTTCTTACAAAAAAATCTTTTGAAGTTTGGGTTTGCGGTGGAATGGGTTCTTAGTTGCGTGACCTCATCCTCCTTCTTTGTTCTCATTAATGGAGAACCTTCTGAGCTGTTTAGTGCCTTTCAAGGACTTCGGCAAGGTGACCCTTTATCTCCCTACTTATTCATTATCATGGTAGAAGGGCTGGGTAGATTTTTAAAAGCTTAGGTTCAACAGGGGCTGATCCAAGGGTGGAGCTGGAGTAACGACCTTTCTTCATTTTCTCATCTCCAATTTGTAGATGATATTGGACTTCTGGGCAGGGCTAGAATTAGTGAGGCAATTAATATCAGGAAAGATTTGGATATCTATTTGGAAGCCTCAGGTCAAAAAATTAATGATGATAAGTCTTCTATCTATTTTTTTAACACTCCTAGGCTTATTCAGAATAGGATTGCTAGAATTCTAAGGTTCTAGATTAGCTCTCTCCCCTTGATGTATCTCGAGGTCCCTCTGTACTTGAGTGCTTAGCGGAGGGATTATTGGCAGGGGATTTTGGATAAATTCAGAAGTAAGGTTAGTCACTGGACTTATAGATGGCTATCTTCTACTGGGAGATTGGTTTTGCTTAAGATTGTGGTGCAGTCTCTTCCCAGTTACAGGTGTGGGGTCCAGATCCCTCCTTCTAGTTTTGTGAGAGATTTGGATGTGTTATCTCGACAATTCCTTTGGTCTAGAAACCTTCTATCCTCGAAGTGGAGTCTAGTCAAGTGGGAGACTATGTGTAGGCCAAAGCATGCTAGTGGTCTTAGGCTTCGTTCGATGAATCTTGTTGTCACTACTTTGGCTACCAAATTATATTGGCGTTGGTGTAACAGTCAAGATCATGAGTGGGCCAAGATTCTTACCCACAAGTACTTTCCTGGTGCAGATGGATCTGAGGTGCCACAACTTCCTTTGGTGGGTAAAGGCTCCTATATTTGGAATACTCTCAAGAGGGGAGCACAAATTGTTAAGGAGGGGCTCTTCTGGATTTGTAACAGAGGCTCAGAAACTCTATTTTGGCAGGACTCATGGGATGGCCATCCTCCTATTCTTTCTAGCTTCCCCCAACTTATCCCTCTCTCCCAAACCTTTTCTAATGCTGGTTGGAGTAAGGTGGAGCACTTTAAGACAGTTAAGAGCCTAGGATAGGTTGAGATAACTTGCTAGAAGGAACCCCAGGAGTGGTCGATGGGTGGATCTATTATGGACTAGGCTCTCCTCTCTCATGTTCTTGAGGGTAGGTTATGCAATTCTCTCAATGAGAGGGACATCTTAGCTTGGAATCCAAGTCCTAAGGGTAAATTTACAGTGGCCCAAGGCTATGTTGTCCTCGACATGAACCTTCATGGGTAGACTGAAGTGCATTGGTGAAAGAAAGTTTGGAGTAGCTTCTCCTGGCCCAAGTGTAACTTTTTCTTATGGGTGTTGGCTTAGAAGAAGTGTCTTACTTGGGAGAATCTCTGCAAACAAGGTTTTTAGGGTCCCTTGATTTGTGTTCTTTGTCTGCATAATGAGGAATGTGTCTCACACTTGTTTTTTCTCTGCCCCTTCTCAAGAGAGATATGGCATAGATGGTGGGAGGCTTGGGGTCATGGCTACTTTCATGGTAATTCTCTTATCAAATTCTAGGATAGCTTGGGCAGACCTCTTACAAAGACTCCTTTCTTACAGGTTGCCTGGTTGGTTGGTCCATTCTTCATTCTCTAGAACCTCTGGCTAGAAAGGAATTGCAGGATTTTTGGTGATGCCAAACTTAGTAGTCCCCAATTGTGGAAGTGGATTCTTAATAGGATTCAGGAGATGATATGTGCCAAGTGTGATATGTCTGTTAATATTGATCCTGGGGATCAAGTTACTATGAAGAATTTGAACCTAAGGGATAGCAAGGGGGGAGGTAGTCCCAGTAGCAGACCAAGACATGGGAAGCAGCGAGTGTGTAGAGATGGGAGGTGGTCCCCTCCCTTGACTGGGTTCCTAAAGATCAATACGGATAGGTCTTCTCGGGGGAATCCTGGGCATGCAAGTATTGGGGCTATTGGCAGGAGCGATGTTGGAGTTGTAGTTTTTCTCCTCTCTATTTATAAGGGGAAGCATTCTAACAACCTGACGGAGGCACTGGCCATTAAGGTTGCTATTGAGTGTGGCTGCTCGTTAGGATGGAAAAATTTCATTTTTGAGTCTGACTCATAGATTTTTGTGGACATGTTAAACAACCAGAGGTTGGATAATGTTAGTTGGCAACTTGCTTCTTTAGCCAGACAAATCCTCTGTCTTTGTAGGTTGGTGGACTCTGTCTCCTTTCGCTATATTCCTCGCGAGTGGAACAAAGTGGCTAATTGTCTGCCTAAGTGGGCTTCAGAGAATGTGGATAAGTGGAATATTAATGGTAGGGATGAGTTATCCACTAAGTACTGTGAGATCATTGATCAAATGCTACTGGAGGACAGGAGTTTGTAACTTTGTGTTGGGCCTTTGGCCTTTGTTTTGTACCTTTTTTTTAGTTAATAAATTTTTACCCCTCTTTTCCAAAAAAAAAAGAAGATAAGGATTTATGAGATGGATCATTTAATTCAAGGGGAACTATGTTTGAGTGCTTCTATGCATTGATTCAAAGAGAAGTTTTGAGAAATTTCTACAAGAGGAAGGAGGAAACAAAATGATGGAAGAATTTGATGAATCTAACCTAATCTAAGATTGACAATGATGTTTAAGTGGAAAAAGATCAAAGCTAACTATTTAAGGAGGCATAAGGGCCAATCTAGAGAAGGTTAGCAATATCAAGATTAGAGCAGTTGTTGATTCTGTTGATTGGCAAACTTGAGCAGAAGGCTGAGAAGAGTTGTGAAGAGAAAGCATTATCAAGAAGATCAGAGATAGAGATGATAATGGAGGCCATTTAATGGATCAACGTGTGAACTACATTGTGATCTGTATGTGTGCAGTGAGTTTTATTTGTTAGATTAACTTTATGTTACTTTCTAACCAATGTATCAATTAAGATCCTTTAATCAAGGTTGACCCAAGAGTCAGTTATAAATCCTTTCATCAAGGTGACATTCTAATGGAATGTTTTGAAGTCCTCTAAAAAGGCCACTCCTAATAAGGTGATTAGATCCTTTAACAAGGTCACACCTAACAGTGTGTATTGTAACCTTTAGTAGAGTTGGCTCCTCACAAAGCTCACTTCATAAGAGTGTTCATATTGGTAGCATCTTACTAGTGGTTTTTCCCAAATTGGGTTTCTACATTAAATCCTAGTGTCTTACTTGTGTGGATGTTATTCAAGATTTTTTATTGTTAATGTTTTACATTCTACAAGTTAGTTACTATTGGGATAGTGGACTGCAAGCTTATGTTACTAATAATTTGTTATAGAGACCAAGCTATTTGATGAATAGATCTAAGTTTTTTTGAAGTGTTTAAGAGTTCAGTTAGTACATTTGGACCTGAGAATAATTGATTCACACCCCCCACCCCCCCCAGTTATTTTAAATTATTCTAACAAGATACAAATGATTAATTATTTGGATAGTTGAACAACATAGTTTACTTTGTATTTATATTAAAATCATTGAGATATACTCTATTCTAATTATTGTAGATCAACCACCACATGAATACTCTATAGTTGCATCTACTCTTTTCACTAGTATTGTTCTCAATGGTATAGGAATTGTGTACTACAATAATTCTTAGAAGGGTGTTACTATACCTATTCCACAAGGCCCAACCATTGAGATTGTTTGGTTTGTTAATGAGGAAAAATCCATCAGCTTTCTTCAAATCTTTCTTGTATTTTTATAAATGTTTGAATCATCCCCACCATTAATTTGTATTACTTAAAAAAAAGACTCATTTAGAATTTAAATAATTACTTTTAAATGTGTGACCTTTGACAATATATGATGGTTGATTTCCTCTTCTAAGAAAGACATATCTCCAAATAAAATTTAACAACCTGATGAAGTAGTTGTGTAGCCTACCCTAATTCCTAAAGATCAAACCATTATGAAAATATCACCATTGAAAAAAATTTCAAGCCTAGGTATTCTGCTCATGTCATTAATGGTAAAAAATATTATGATGTGAATGGTGCTTCCTTCTTCCACCATGCCACACCACTAAAACTTGCAAGTTACTTTAGCATGGGTAGATTATAAACTCTAGATGACATTCATAATTGCCTAGATAATAGATCTTCTTATTTGCAAAGTGTTGTGATATCTAGAGAGTACAAGTATTTCATTGATATATTTTTTCCAAAACATTGAGGGTACCATCCAATCATGTGGCATTTGGATGGATATAACTGCAAAATGTGTATCAGGATTATAAATTTTAAAGCCATGATATTTATCTTGTTCTATTCTTTCCAATGGGTTTTTTAAAAACCCATTTTCTTTACTAAAACATATTTTAAGGAGGAGATTGGAGACCTAAAAGTAGGAAGAACTATAATTCACTTGATGTAGTTTCTTTGTGTACAACACAAGTGTTTGACCATATCAATCATTTGCTACTAACTAAGAAACTTTTTTGTGACATATACACACCCATTTCCTACTAAATAAACCATTTTGTGATACACACACATCTATGAATTATTGTGGAAATTTTTACACACACACATGGGAATCGTGTTGCAATTTTTTGATGATATTAAGCAACATAATCAGGGTTTGAGTTGGAGTGGAGGTTAAAGATATTGGATTTTTACAATTTGTTATGTCAATAAGGTTATTTATATGAAGGAATTTGGCCAAGATTCGTCACATCCATATTGGAAAATGTTTTGTGTCAAAATAATATGAATAACAATTGTTTCCCTCCACTATTTGTTGAGGAGCTCATCCCTATTTTTGTGGTTGCAATTTCACCTATATGCCTCTTTTTCGTTATTAAAAATTTAACTTTGGGATCATTTTATTATTGTGATTAGTTTTTCCTCACAAAGATTTTGGTAGAGATCCACATGATATAAAACTAGTGGTATTTTTATCTATAGTTTTCAATTAATGTATTTTTTATAAATGAAAGTTTTGGATTTGTGTTTTTTACATTAAAAAGATAACAATGATCATCAAATATCTAGCAATCTTTTATATCATTATTCATCCTAAAAAACACTACATATAATGGATACAAAAATTTGCATGTATTGGAGGCCAAAAGATTTTAAAATTCTTTTCTAAAAGTTCGCCAAACTTTAGCTCTCTCTATTATTTGGAATTTTTTGTGTAAATTAATATTTTTCATCATAGAAACTTTATCTAGAGGATAAACAACTTGTAATTTAAAAAGATGTATATTATTTCATACCAATATAAAGAGAATTATATCACACTAATCATATAAAGTGCCATCTTTTCTTCTTTTGGACAATTTACAAGCACTCACTATAAAGTATCGCATTGGGGAATACAATAATCTAGGGGAAATCTTCAAAGGTTGTCTATTTTAAATTTTGTTGGCTCAAAGTGATCATGTCTCCCACATATAATCCCTTCTATTTCAATACTTTACAGAATCCTTGAGATACATAGAAAAGAAAATGTGGATACTATGGAAAGTGTAAGCATACAACAGAATTATAATGTTAGTTTTGTCAATTTCACAAAATGCAATAGATTATTTTCAATGATGGTATTGCCTTACCTAATTCTCCAACTCGTACAAAAACACCATTCAGACACACTTGGCCATCTAGTGGAACACCATCACCTATTGCTACATTTGAATTTGTTGTTCACTCATCCATGGGTTCCACAAATCCTTTACATCAAGTATTTCTATAGTCATAATAGATCCACCACATTGGGATGCTTATCTATCAAATAAAGCATCTTTCTTTTGTAGAATCCCATCTTGCAGATTTGGATGACGACATTGAATTTTATTTTATTTTCCTATTTGGTGATGACTTCCTTGAACTTGCATTATCGTTGACATTTTTGTATATTGCTATTACCTCACCTAAATCATCTTCTACCATGATAGATTGTGCATATATTCATGATCTATGATATCCAACTTAGCTATCTTCATCTATAGTAGTATCATATTCTCATCAATCTAGACATGACCAGTCATTGATGGTCGGGCTATTCTAGAATATTTCATGATACATGATCTATCACACAATCATGATTGGCTTGGATATATTTGAGAATTATTCAAAGGCATCACAAGCATCATTTCATTCATTAGATTATGTGCAACATTCAAAGGCATTCATCTTGCTTCCTACACATTCCTATTTAGAGTGGAAAGATTCGGGCACATTTACGGTGTTGTTTGTTCCCAAATAAAGTAATTTTGCATCCAATGTCCAACATCTATAAGCACTGCATGGACTTCATTAGTTCATATCTTTTGGTTGGGTTGGGGGGGGGGGGGGAGTGGGTGAGTCACATAATCTTCTTTTTCTGTCTCTCCAATTGGGAGAACATATTATACATTGTGAAAGTAGTCATTTGGAAATTACCATGAGTCCTTGATCTTTCACTCGTCTTTGTCATTTTTATATCTTAGGGCATGTGCATTTTCTCCTATTTGGAGGACAATCTTCCCTACTGAGTTTTCCATCTTTCTTTATTTATGAGAGATTTTATTGTACATGGGTACCTTACTAGGCTAGTAGTTGGGACCCATTTCTTCTATTTTACTCCTAAGTTATGTTTGGGGTGAGGGGATGTTAGCGTGTGTATTTACACTTTGCTTTATTAAGCCTAATTAGTTGTCCATGATCAAATGACACTTGTCTACACAAGTCGTCATCATTTCGGATTGTTCTCTAGAGATGTGTCAATTGCATTTCAACACATCATCCTAGTTTAGTGGGTTATTTTTCATTGGCACTCTTGGATGAGTAGTTCATGGCTACTTTCATGGTTGCACTTTCACCTATATGTACTCACCTCTTTTTCATTATTAAAGCATCAACTTTGGGCTTATCTTGCTATGGGTGCTTTTCTCTTAATCTTTTGTAGATCTTGGTAGAATTCTACAAAAACCAACAATACTTGGAGTTAATCATTATATTATGTAATAATCACCTATAGCACATGGATGGTCAAATTTAAGTGTCACCTAGTTTGTGAAGAAAGCAGATTATAATATCACAAAGTTCGCATGCTAGTATATATCAAAATCAAATTCTTCCTAGGTGGACAAGCTTTTTATTAGCTTCCTAGTGGTCACTGAACTTAGAATCCATCAAGCTAGGTAGAGCTTCACTACTTGGGATTTATCTCATGCATTCCCATGGCCCTTGGGATGGAAGATGAACCTCTACTATAGTTTGAGATACACTAAACTCTTTATTCAATCGATCAATATGTACTTGACCAAGTGATAGTTCTGACCATCCCAATTGTTGTAAAAGATTAGGAAAAGGATAGAACCCACAATTTAGTGTGCAACACAATAACATTTCTTTTCTATAGATTCCCACTAATAAGGGATAGGTGTGAGCCATTCTCAATGTTCATGTTAGTCTAGTCTAAAGTTATGCACTTAATCTTGTTGTATTAAATATGGACCCTAAGTGTATAAGGGTCACAATAAATCCTTTTCATAGTTGAGTCTTGATTCAAACTAGTAATCATATAAGACCATGACATCAACCCTTAAGAATATTCTTAAATATCGCATATTAAGAACTTCCATTATGATTATTTTACTTCACGATATTGTTAGTAAGTTTGATTGTTATATGCATACATGCTTATTCTATCTTATTTTTTGAAAACGTGTTACTTTCATGACAAGCTCTTTACTTACCGAATATACATTCACAACTATAAAATACTTTTAGGGCCTAACTTGCAGGCTTCCATTGCAACACATCTCCAACAAGATGTAATACAGAATATACTCTTGCAAAGATTACTGGTGGAAACACGGTTGCCCAAAATTATACGTAAAAGACCGGATCTTTTCGTGACGTCGGCGAGTTATTCCAACGGGCCCACCAGCGCAGCAGAAGTGGCAGGAGCCACAACTTACTTTCTCATGTCGACATCATTGTGGAAAAAAACATTTCATTACTTAACAATGACTCGAACGGCAAATTCTGAAGGTTGTCTAGTCTGAACATCTCTGTCACTGCAAATTCCAAGATACCAAGACTTTACTAGAAGCAATGAAAATAATTGTTGTACTCGGTAAGGCTCGACTCATTCCTATAAATACATGTAAATGGAAGCCATACTTGTGCATCAATTTGAACATCTGGTTTTTAGTGGCATCTAGGTCTGATGGGAATCTGTGCATCTTCTCGAGCAATTGATCCTACTGTTAAGTTAATAATGGAAGACGGGAGATTAAAGGAGCTTTCTGAGCCTATAAAAGTCGAAGAAATATTGAGAGAGAAAAAGGGCTTCTTTGTCTGTCATTCTGATTGCATGGCTTTTGATCACTATTTAACTCCTCTCAATCCACAGCATCTCCTACAACTTGATGAGCTCTATTTTGTGCTCCCTGAAATGAAGTTAAAATACCCATTGCAAGCTTCAGAGATGGCTGCCCTCGCAATAAAAGCCCTTTCTGCCTTCAAAGACCAAAGTCTGTCTACAGTTATTCCTCTGGAGAAAAATGTTTTGGATTGCAGCCAAAATCACAGGTTTCCGTCAACAGACAGAATGGAAGAGTTTCGTGTTGCAGAGGGAACAGAGTATTTAAAAGCCAGAAATGTTGGGCATGAGTTGAGATGTGTGAAGAAATACAAGAGGTCGGCATCAAGAGGGAGTAAAGCTTCACGAAATGCATGGAAGACGACACTAGTCACGGTTCCAGAAGGATTCGCGTACTGATATCTTGGAAAGAAGAAAATTTTAAGTCATTTTTTATTTTTCTCACATTTCTATAGGCATTCTGAAATATCTAAAGGCTATTCATGTCTTCCTGTCAAAGAATTTGTAATGACTTCCATATTATTATTATTGATTTTTACTGGCACTGTAGGCTTGATCTGCAAGGTTTTTTATGTAGGTCTTACGATGAATAATATATAATGATTTGACGATGTCAATCTACTGTTATTGCATACGACATTATTTCGCACACTACAACTTCCTTGGGAAGTTACCCAAGATAAAGTACACGCCTGGAAACAAAATAGAATGCTTCATACAGAATCTTTGCTCTCTTTGTCAGCACCAGGTAATGTGTTTTGGCGATGCTTGGTATTTGGGAATTTAAGCGATGTAATACACCATTGGCATTTTGTCAGATACTTCGAACACATTCCCTTGATTAGGATTCGATTCTCTCGCTAGGCTCAGATACCTTGGTTAAAAGTGTGGATTGAGCATGAAATTTGAGGTGACATGGTCTGATTACTCTGTAGCGATAAATCAAGCGTAGATCCCTTATAGTCATTCCTCTTGGGCTTTCTCTTACTTATGAAACCAAAGGAGGAAATTACACTTGATGGAGTGAATTTCCATCATTCTCGAGCAGATTACCGTGTCGGGTTTCAAAATAGTGGGCATAAGTTATGATCTCAATCCATCTCCTCTATTAACAAGGTGACACTCATCGTTTTCACATTTGTTTATTGAGCTCAACATAGCATGTACGTATGAAACTATTACAATTACAATTGTCAATCCCGTGTAAGAAATTTTGGTATCCCTCCTATGTAGGACTATTTCTTAGGGTTTATTTGGCTGTGGGAATAGAAATATGGGAATAGGAACAATGAGATACATATTCCTATTCTACTTTTGGTTCAGCCAGAATTTGATGAGGAATTTATGAACTTAAAAAATTATGTTTTCTAAAATAAATAAAAATAGAATAGGAATACGTATTTCAATTCTACCTATTTAGGTGGAATTGCAAATGCCAAATTTTGGGCCAAAATTGGAATACATATTCCTATTTTATTTCCTATTCCAATTTCGATTTGGTGCATCCAAACAAAAAATTCAAAAAATTTAAGAATTTAAATATGCCTATTTCACTCATATTCCTATTGTCAAATGAACTCTTACATGTTATTATAATGAGCACACAACTTATCAAACATATCAATAATGTAGAGTAGCTAGAGGAGTGATAGCCATACAATCAATATGTTGTTCCTCACTTAACATCCGATGACTTAAACATTGCATACTAAGGCTTGTTTCCTAAGATAAAAGTGTTAAATAGTCAAAGTTGACTACTTTTTTCAATTTTAACGTTGTCCTTAGTGTGTCATGTTTAAGGGTGACCACTTAACACAAGACTCTTCTCTAACTTTTTTATGCAACAACACAAACATTTGGAATAAAATATAAAAGGAGACGTGACCTCTATGAAGGACAACATCAGTACAAAATGTCAAGAAAAAGTCTTAAACAACATAATAGACAAGTATATAAAGTGTTCTATTGCTCACTCAAAATTAAATGGAAAAAACCATGAGCCTAAGTGAAAACATCTTAGAGGCAAACTTGTCATTTACAAACTTGGTTTACTTTAGCCCAACCAAACCAATATTATAAGGGATAAAACAATAAAGCTAGAGGAATTGATTACACAATTAACATAAACTTACAATCCTCTACGAGTCATGGGCATGCAAATTAGAGAAATAATGGATACTATCAATAGCCAACTCCTACAAATCCACATCTATAGGGAGAAAGTCAAAGGATGAATCAAGTATCTCTAGGAGACATTAAACATTCACTTGACAAGTATTTTAGGAGAAGCCAAAGTTGAAAACAAACAAATAGAGATCTCTAATAGCTTGTCAAAGGAAGAGATAATCAAGAGAAACTCTTGAACATATAATAATAAAAAACATTGGGAGAAAATATTTAATCAACTCAAGGTGAAGTAGCGATGCCTCCTCCCCAACTAAGCATCATGTCTTCACAACTTGACTTAATTTTAAAATTTCTCACATAGTTAAGTACTCTAATAACTCTATCATTTCCTTGTCAGTTAGTATTAAAATGTGTAGGTTCTCTAAATATTGACAGGACATCTTTATCAACAACCCCTATTTCTTTTTTGGGTTCCACCACATATTTTGTTGTTGGATTAGATTGTGTATGAGGTAGGATGGTTGTTGCTATATATAGATCTTGACTAGATCCCTCTACCTCACCTATGTTTGTGGGTGATTTATGAGAATTTTTTTTGTTGTCCTTGACACTACTTGTAAAAAGATTTGTGTTGATGGGGTGCTTAATGGGCACTCTCCTTAGAGACCCTCTCTTATCTTGGAGATCTTGGGCTTGAGTCTAATCAAACTTAATAAATAATAATAATTAATCAAAACACATACTAATAATTAATCTTGACTTCAGACTCTTAGTGATAAGAATAGAAGTTAAAGATATATTTTTTTTAATATTATTTGATTAATATATCTATAATTAATTTATAAAATTCTGAAAATTGTCATATAGTTATAATTTTATGAATTTATATTTAAATTATTTACTAAAAGGTCATGAACATTATGTTTTAGAGAGAGAGGGGATATGAAAATAGATAAAGATGTTGAGGTATACTCATAGGAAGACATCTAGTTATACAGAGGGGCTGAGAGATATACTAACAAAGGGACATATGCTAAGTTCACCCTCAATATCTAATCAACATATAGGTATTACACACTAAGGTGTGATTGGTAGTATTATTATATAATACTGTATAAAAGAATTTATTTTTTCTATCATTCTATCCTTTTATTTTTAAAAGGGAAAAAAAGAGATGAAAAGACAACAAGATTCTTATAATGATGTAGCATTCTCATCATTTTCTTTTATCTTTATCTCTTTTCTTATAAAGTATGATTAACTTGGTGACATGACGTATACACTAAAGACTTAATTATTAAAAGAGTTGTCTTCAATAATTATGTTACCAAATGATAAATATATCTATAGCTATATATATTTAAAGTTGATGACTATTTCATATATTTAATTATAATAATAACAAATTAATTATATATAATTTAATAAAAAATAATGGAATGAAAATTAAATATAATAATTAGTATGATATGAGAAGTAGTTATTTCTTAGGCAAGAGTGTGCAATAAGTGTTAAATTGTGAGCTTTTTGTATAGGACATCTTGGATTTGACTCCAATCGAATTTAATAAAAAATAATAATAATTAATCATAACATACAATAATTAAAATAATTAATCTTGACTTCAATAAAAAATAGCTTATTTCTTAAATCTATGTAAAACTTAATATATTTATACAAAATTGGACTACATGTATGAAATTACAAGACAAAGATTATAGAACATCATTTCTCTAAAGTTGATTAGAACATTACCGATTTCAAATTCTTTCTTCACAAACAAAATAAAGTTTTTTTTATTGAATTTATTTTTTTAAAAATAATAAAATATTCATCTATCCATTATTTTCATCACAATTGTTTTATTTGAATGTTCATGAATATTCAAATAATTAATTAATATAATTAACATAAAAATTAATTCATTGACAAGAGAATGAATATTTGAAATCTTTTTATTAAATTTTTTTATAGGTAATAGACCAAAGTTTAGATTAATTATTATTATTATTTGTTGTAATTAATTATTATGTATTAAGCTTGATTAGACTCAAACACAAGACCTCTCACATGGCAGGCTCACAAGTTATCATTGTGTTATATGCTCTTGCCTTTAAATTAACTATTTTATAATTATTAGAGTATACTATATTTAAAGAAGGTTAAAGAATAAAACATAGTATAAATATTAAATAGTTTAAACAAAAGTATTCTACCAACAAATTATACATTATAATTTTTTATTTCCATAATTGCATAACATATATAAATTGATAATACATAATTTTAAAGTTTAAAAATAATTTGTAATCTTTTCATTAAGTTATAAAATGTTATTTATAATGTTTTTGAAGTATTAGATAGTAGCCACAAAGACGGGGGGCTGACTCCGAAGTAGAAAAGGGTTGAAAACTTAGTCGGAGGTTACCTCATAGTCATCTAACCGATACCAACTTTAAACTTCAAAAAATATATAATATCCATAATTGAATTAATAGTACCATCATTCCTGAAACTTGCAAAAAAGAAAAAACTGAAAAATAAACCAGCAACACTCAAACTTGCTGCTATCAGTCCCACATATCAACATAAGCATATAATGTAAAACCCTGTAGGGTAACCAATTTATAGTAACCAACAACATAACAAAAAAAAGGAAAAACTAGACCCAGGGCTAGCTATCCTCCTTATTTCCAAGATCTTCATCCTTCTTCCCCCTCCACCTTGATAGGTTTGTCCAGGATCATCTTCAACCAGTCCTTTGCTAGGAAGCCATAAATGGACCGGGTTATTTATAATGTTGTACTAACAAACTTATAACATTTTTTTTGTAGAGTTGAAATTCAAATAGATGTTTGATCCAAAAAGATGATCTTATTTTTTTGGATTGAATTTTTTTAGCCTTGATGTTATCATTCTACTAGTCCTTTTAAACTCTGCTTGCTAAGGTCACATGCAATAGTTTTATATAAAGGACTATATATTAAATTTATTTATTATGTATTCTTAGATCTTCTAGTCTTATTGAAATGCTTGTGTTAATGTATGTATCTCTATATTCTAAAAGTTTTAATATTATATACATACCAATAAAAGATACTATTAGATAACTAAGAGGGGGCTAAATAAGTTATTATCATGTCCTTTTGATAAATACAAACTTAAAATTTCAATATGTAAACTTGATAACTTGATTCAAAGTTCTCAATAATACTCAATTCAATCATTACCAAAAAATTGTTTGCTTATATTGAGGATTAGAGCAATTGATTGTTAACTATATTCTTTATAAACTAATCTATAGTAATAAAAAATAAACATTAATTAAATATGAAACAACATGCAACACAATCATCCACACATTTTGACACAAGTATTTTTAATGTGGAATTCCTAGTAAGGGAAAAATAACCTAGGGACTAGTAACCCAAAAATTTTGCTCTTCTAAAGTGAGCTTGGTTAGGAGCCAACCTGGTTAAAGGTTACATACACATTGTTAATGTGACCCTATTAGGGGATTTACACTAAAGATCATCTAGACCTTATCACTTCTCAATTGAGTGGCCTTCTCTAAAGGACTTACAAATAATCAAAGGAATACCACATTAAAAAAGATATACAAATAAGATTGTTAAGTCCACTTGGTTAAGAATTTTTTTTCTACAATTTCTATCGAGTAAGAGTGAAATAATTTGATAAAAATAAAATGACCTTTGTTGTTTTAGATATCCATTTTACTCATCCTCTATCCTAGATTACTCCTCTTTGGTTTATCAACACACACACATCAACTTCAAACTTCACTTGCTTGATCTTACAATGTAGTTTTGCCTAGTATACACTTCTTTCTTCACCTTCACCATTGACTTTAATCAGCATCTGTAACCATGTTTTTCATCTCTTAAATAGATAGATTATTGCTGCTTAACTAGATTCTCCAATATTTTTCCACTTAATCAGAACCACCAGATCATCTCCCAACTTGTATTCATTGAATCTAGACGTTTGATCAACACAATTTGACCTTGAACTTTGTGCTCCACATTTAATCATTGAATCTCCAAATCAAATCTTCTTTGAACTTCTCAAGCCATAGATCTCTCAACAAATGTCATCCTTATCTTAGCAAAATCTTGATCAATATACATTTTCATCAAATGTCAGCCTCCAAAAAAAATCTTCTTTTCCTTTCTTAGTCAATAATAAACTTAGTTAATAGTATTCTTTCTTGATTAAAACTATTCTTGCTTCACTCACTCACCATTTTATTGATGACCATTGATACTTCATTTATTGACCTCACTTTCTAGCTTGGTACACTATTTTTTTATCTTTCCACTTCATGACCTATTTCCTTCTTTATCACCCAATATATATTTCTTATACATGCTCCCAACACTTAATCAAATCATGTAAAATAGTCAAATCAACATTTTACTATCAAAGTATAACTCATCAAGTGCCCATTGAAATTCACATACTTATCAAGACTTTCTTCCATTCCATTTTCTTTTTCATCATTATCTTTGCAAATCCTCTTCATCAATTAACACTACATCCTTTAGATGGTTTGGCACCTTACAAAATTAGCATAATGTCTTACCTTTTTAGGGTTGACATCAATGACAACATAGCAACTGATATGACTCTTTTACATACTCCCTTATCTTTAGCACGATCATTTGGGGGTAATAGATAATTTTTAAAAATGTACTTAAGACAATTGATTTTATGACACAAGCACATTTTTTTTTATGGTCGCAAGTGATTGCGATTTTTTTTATGGTTAATAGGTCGAAGCCATGATTAATTATTATTAATCTATTGTGATTATTAATTATTATTAATATAACTAGACTCGAACCCAAGACCTCATAGATAAGATACTTACAATTTATTGTTGTATTGTAGGATCTTGCCTAAGTAATTGAGAATTTTGAATTCAATTCTTCTATTTTTAATTATGGCATGGTCCAAAAGATAAGTGGTATATTATCACACTAACTAGGAATTAATAATTTTGTGAGAGTATTAGGTAAATTTTTTAGTTTTTTAATGCTACAATAGAAGGTGTTCACCTACTGATGTATTTCAAGAATATAAAAGAAGACCCTATAACCTATTTGATTATTAAGAGGATCAATCACCCTACTTACATCACCTGAATAAGATTATTTTCATCATTTATAGTAATATTTCTAATTTTTTTCAGTCACTCCACTCTAATGAAATGGTAAACTTAACTCCTCCTCCTCGCTTTAAATATTCATAGTAGGGACTAGTTTCTTATTTGTAAATCTACATAAATTTTCAATGACAAAAATAAAATCACAAATTGGTAAGAATAAAAAATGAAAGAATTAAATCAAAAGCAAAAAAAAAGAGTCCAAGCTAGAAAATATAAAGTGATTGAAATACTAAGTCAAAAGTATTAAAAAGATAGGAAGAATATATTGGAGAAGGTTTTGAACAACTAGAATATCTTGAGGTGGTGTATGTATATTCTCTAAAAATTATATTTTCTTTGAAAATATAAATTTAGTTTTTTCAAATGCATTAGAAAGAATGATGTAACCAATAAAGAAAATGAAAGATAAATAACATCAACAAAAATATACACAAGGAGACACTAGATATATTTTTGTGGAAACTTATGAGGGAAAAATCATAGAGAGGGTTAATTCTAAATATATTATAACTAATTATAGTATATTGAAAAAGATGCTTACTATAGGACCTACTGCTGAAGGGCTCACCCCAATAATGATAACTACTAGGGGTCTCATGTCCCATAAAAGAGAATAATATCAATAGAGATTGAAGTATTTTGATTGCATCTTCCAAATATGTGAAATAAAATTCCAATGAAGCTCAATATACTAACTTGACAAGATAAATATTATTCTCTATTCAAATCCCTTCTTAACTTGGTTCACATCCTTACACACACCACATCATAATATCAAGATTGCAAGGCTCACTAGAAAAGGGCTCACCCCCAATAAGCTAGATCACTAATATAAGATTCATTTCCTAGAAAAGAAAAAAATATCAGTAGAGATTAAAATATTTTTATTGCATCTTCCACATGAAAGAGATACAATTTCAAAGAATCTCAATAAACTAACTTGATAATAGATATTATTCTCTACTCACATTCAATTCTAAACTTGGATCACACCTTTTCAAACATCACCGCATAATATCAAGATCTACTTATGTCATCACTAACTCACAACACCGCATAGTCAATATATATGAATACATAAATACATATAGATATATATCTATATAAATCCACGTATAGATAGATAGATACATACATACATATAGATACATGAGCTTCTAACCAATTTCAATTTCACACATTTATCATTGAATTGGCTCCCAAGAAACTTCATATTTTTTATTTAGATCTAATTCAACATTTGTTGGAATAAACATAAGTACAAACATATAAATGTGCAATAACACTAAGTTATAAAAAAATAGAATTTTTTCAAGGAAAAGCATGTTGAGATCAATGAAAAACTTGTATTAACTATGTCCAATATTCTCCTTCACATATCACAAAAAACATTATCAATGAAAAACTCTATGAATCTCGCCCTTTGTCATTGATGGAAGCATGCCAAAGTTTATCTTTGCCAATATAACTCCATACTTTGATATCAAGCAAAAAGGTTATCAAAAAAAAAAAATGTCTTCAAATAGCTCCCTCTATCATCAATGATGTGACCTAGAAGAAAAAATATCTTAGTTACCATTCTAAGGCGATATCTCTTTGTATATCTCCTTAAGTTCAAGGATTAAGGAATTCCAAGAATAGACAACCAAGGAAAGGACTATACACTAACTATTTAAAATCACAACTCAATAGAACCAACTAAATCATCTATTAAATATATTCATATAATTTAAAAATCCCAAATTCTTCTGACATCTAGACAATATGACCCATCCTTCAACTATTCTCTTAAGAGACTGGAACTATATTATAAATTCATATCTTTGTCTTTGAACTCAAACTAGTTACCACTGTAATGTATTGTTATTTTTTTTAGAACCACCATTATACTTAAATATGTCAAATGATTGATCACATTCATTAAGTTGAGACTCAATGGAGTTAATTATATCTCTGTTTTTCTAAGTATTAGTAGGCCATTTAAGGTAGCTTTGTAAAGTAATAACACTTAGGTACATTTTCTAATATTTATATGCATTGAACAATATTTTAATGATAAAATACTAGTCTAACTCATTATCCTATATATCATACCATCATGGTCAAGTTTCTCTTTATTAGTGATATGGTAGCATTTATAGTTATTTTCTTATTAAGAAGATCAACTAATACATGAATCACAAGAAGATATTCAATAGAATCAAGGGAAAGGTTGTTCCAGATTAGATGGACAATTGAAGCCTTGTTAACCATGTCTTCATAACAAGATAGTTTTTCTAAACATATTTCTATCTTCTTCACACCATCAAGTTATTAAATAAAATTCAAGATCTTTCTTGAATGTCGAAATAGATCATGATCAAAGAAATTGGAGTGTTCCTTGGGTCTATTTTCCAACACAACAACAATATTATCTACTTAGTATTATCAATCTTAGCAACATCAATATCAATTATCTCAAATTTTCTGTCACATATTTCCTTTTTCTTCTTTAGAGTCGAGGAGGAGACATCAATAGGCTTATTGTTCCTTTTTATTTTAGAAATAATTCATTTAAGAGAAATATTTCCTACTTCATCTAGTTCAATGAGTTCCTTATAGGTACTAAATCTATCTTCAGTAAAAGTTATGAAACCTTTGAGAAGCTATTTTATGAACACCATCCAATCTTATTGACCAAGTTCACAATATTGTCAATTGGTTTTTTTAAGGTATATCTTGTCAATTTGGGACATTACATTTTACCCCCACTTTAGTGAGCCAGTCATTGCCTAAAGGCTAGTTAAAACCTCAATAGATGCATAACTTCCTTACACCACTTCACATTTCTAGCTAGGAGTGTAACAGAGATTGGACACAAGATGAAGATTAATACGCTTTGATAATTTGATGAGATTGAATGTATTTTCTTTAATTATTGAAGTGTATATGTTTCAGGGAAACATAATTAACTAAATGAAAACTAATAGATAAAAGTTTTCTGACTATGGGAACTGAATTAACTAACTACTATGATCAAACTATGAGCTATAAAAGCTCAATATCTCAAACAATAGTGTGGTCTAGGGATGTTAGTGCATTTGTCATCTCCAACACACCACATTGGCATCTCATTTGAACAAAGTATGGATGGGAGAAAATGAAGTGTAATATGAACTAACAAGATGCTAGACTACAAATTTTCAACAAAGAAGAATAGAAAAATATGAAGACTAGTGGCAAGAAACTATTCTAAATCGATCGAGCAAGAAGAAATTAATAGGAAAAAAAATTATAAATATGAATTAAATATTATCTAGTGTTGTTTGGTTTCTTGTGTTTTTCACATGTTCTTAGTTGTTGCTTTCTCACATTTTTTTGTTAAAGCCTCTTTGTGCTTTTTTTTTATTTGGTGCTTGCATGGTTAGTATCTAATCTTACATAAGAGTATTTGTGAAAACAATTTTAAGTTCCCTCCAAACATATTTTTTCATAATAAAAACTATACACATGGAGACACCAAATTCTACATGGAAAACTATGATGGAAAGCCCATTGAGAAGGTTAATTGTTAATATATGATATTTATTTAAAATATATTACAAAGGATGTTCAATTCAAGGTTGATGAAGGGTGCTCCCCTTATTTAACCAAACACACACAACACAATAATAAAATAATAGAAAATTGTAATAATAAATTAAAGGCAACAACAACAAAACTTTCTTTCTATTATCTTCATTGAATTATCATTACAACGTTCATAAAAATATGTTACAACCACATGGGCATTTCAACAAAATAATCTATAATATAGAGCCACAATCTCTACTTCTAGAACTAAACCTCAAAATCCCCCTTTAGCCTCATAAGTAGAAGAATTAACAATCTTAGAATCATTTGGAAATTGAAAATTTTATGTTTTGGAGCCCAGTAGTTCAACTTCCTCTATTAAGTGATTTTTTCCTCCTTTTTTCTTGCATTCAGAATAGTGTCTTGAAGATCCAACTTTCGATAACCATAACTTGTGAACCTTAAAGTCAATTGACTATTATGACAACATTTTGGAAATGACACAAAGTGATCTATAGCCTTAAGTTCTAAAGCATAATTATTTCCAAGGTTTGACCCATTTTTAGAGCCTCTTTAAAGCCTTCAAAAATGAGCTCAAATATTTTGTACTACCTTGCCAAAATAGTTCAAAATACAATAACTTCAAAGCTAGACTTGACCTTGTCATGAAACTTTGTTGGTAGGCTTAGATAACCAAATGGAACCTTCGAGGAATTAGTTGGAACAATTTGTGCTCAATTGAACAACTTCCTAAGAAAAGTAAGTTTTCCAAAAATAATAACTCTACACAAAGATAGGAGTTTATCAACAAACTCGATAATTATTTATTTGGGTTGATGCAAGATTTCTTTTACAACCTAGATGCTCCTACATTAGACATCAGAGGTAATTTGAGAACTAACCTTGTCACATCTTAGGTATTCAAAGGAAAACTGAGGTGGCCAACCCCTTCCTTTGATATCTATGATGAATCTTTAATAGGTCATCCCTTCCATTTGACTAGATACTCCACATATTTCATGTTTTTTTTTTCTTTTGCCAACATGACCATCCAAGATTTCTTCTATCTCCTCTATAGTTGAAGTAGTTGTTGGAATGTTCCACCGTGCTTCTCTAATTTCATCTTCCATACTTCCTTCATGATGCTCTATCAAATATGAAAATATTTTAAAATACTGAAATATCAATTGAGGTAACTCTACTTTGTAAGAATTTTCTAAATAATGATTCTTCAAGATTCTACAAGGTCCAAATTTCTTCATCTTCAACTTCTTGTATATTCCAACTAGAAATATCACCTTTCTCAATTGAAGCATAACTTCATCCCCAATCAAAAATTCCTTATGCATCCTTTTATGATTTTCCTTAGCCCTATACTATATATCGACCTTATTAATTTGCTTCCTCACATCTTCATGCAAATTCTTCAAGTTTTCTATAAAATTTTCAGCTTCAATACTATTATTTTTTTCCATCAAGTCTAACTCCCTTAATTTTGAAACATTTCTAGGACTCTCTCATATATAATTTAGAATGGTGATTTACCACTGCTCTTGTTGACATAATTTTACTATATGCAAATTTTTCTAGGGGTGGTTTCAAAAAATGGTTCACTTTTGTGAACATCCTCATTTTCTGTTGAGATCACACTTTTGAAAGAAAATATGATGATTTAAGACTTGAAAGAGCCCATTTTGAGGAGTAAATTGAACTCGGTTAAAGAGTTCCTCATTATTGATGTTTGGTTTGCATGAAGATGAACTCTAACTTTATTCTTGATGCATCACAACTCTCAAACCACATGATATAATATATATTTTCAATATTCCATGTGATCATAGAAATATGAGATAATATCCATATTAGGTGTATTCAATGTTCAAGATTTTATACCTTTATCATTAAATGTTTGTCTAAGAAAGTAAAAATAGTTAATTATTGTTCTTGGTATGTTTAGACACCTATAAGTGTTTCTTTAGGAAGATATTGAGTACCAAAGATGAAGCTTGTGTATTATACAAACTTAGAGTATAAAGATTGGCATGTAAAGATAGAGAATTTAATTTCTAGGTATGAAACAATTGATAGGGTAAATGTGAAGTCGAGCAAATATTTTCTATCTTAAAGTCTCTCATATTTTGAATGACATAAAGTCATTTAGCAAGTCACCAAAGACCATTAGGTGTGTGTGTGTGTGTGTGTGTGTGTGTGTGTGTGTGTGTGTGTGTGTGTGTGTGTAATGTTTTGAGACACTTAGATTACATGCTTTGAGTTCTAATGTAATGTCATGCCAAATTTGAAAGGTGTCCAAGTATAAGTGAGTTTTAGTCTAGAAATGCATAGCTTGAGGTGTAGTTAAAGATGGTGGGACAAAAGATGAAAGTTATGGTGGAGAAAGACTTGAAAATCAGAAATACAGAAGAATATTTTCCATTCTTAGTATTCACATGAAACTGTCTAGATACATATAGTTGTGTGCCAAATACATAAAGCTACAGGAAAGGAAATAGCTATAGGAAAGCTATAGGAAAGGAAAGAATAAAAGAATAGTTTAGGAAAGAAAACTCTTTCAATATTAGAAACAATCTAATATTGCAACACTCCCCCATCAACTTGGTGCATAGATATCCCACATGCCCAACTTGCCCAAAAACTTCAAGAATACTCAACTTGAAATTGCTTTGGTAAGAATATCAGCCTGCTGATCTTCTAATCGAATCTTAGGCAACTCCACAATCTTCTCATCCAACTTCTCCTTAATAAAGAATATGTCTACCTCCACATGCTTGAAAATTAGAAATACAAAAAAAATATTTTCCATTCGTAGTATTCACATAAAACTGTCCAGATACATATAGTTGTGTGCCAAGTACATAAAGCTATAGGAAAGGAAATAGCTACAGGAAAGGAAAGAATCAAAGAATAGTTTAGTAAAGAAAACTCTTTCAATATTAGAAACAATCTAATATTCAATATTAGAAATAATCAAAATTGCAACAAAAGGGTTAGGACTATCTATAGAAATTTGAATCATGTTAATGAAGGGCATATTGATGCTATATCTTATAAGTAAAATAGAATTGTAAAATATGTAATTTTAAAATAGTAATATCAAGTCATTTCTATTAAGCATCACTATACTGTTTCAATTATACATCTATTGGTAAAGAGATTTGTCTTTGAACAAAACTTTCAAAATAACCTTTATTCACCCAAAAATGAAGATGCACGAAGCTAGTCGGGTTGCTTTTCCATTGGATTGTGCAAGTGCCTGCTTAATTTTACAGGGTACAGCTCCACGATATAGATATACAAAAAATGAAATTAAGAAATGCTTTTAACCTGAAAGCGAAGGCTACCCTCACTATTCTTGGATAGGGGGTGAATAACCATTACCTACTTCACATAAACACCTCACAGCCAAGATAAAAGCATACAATCCTTTACTCTATTACGAGTTAAGAGCACAAAAGAGGCAATGAATACAGAATAATGATACACTTGTAGCTCTTGAACAAAAATGACGCACAAAGAAATAAAAATCTTGAACTACTCCATGATTCACACCGTAACCATAAAATGAAGAATAGAACACACAATCTCAATATCCTTCAAGATATCATTTCATTTCAAAAATAAATATATTTCAGAAAATCTTGTAAACTACAAGCAACAAAGACTACCATCTATCTTTCCATTTCTTTCTCTTCCCAACATACAATCTAGTAAGATAAGAAAATGGAAAAAAAATGACTCCCCCTGTCATGTAACAACCCTGTTTACAGAAAAGCGAAACCCCTTTCCTGATGTTCTGTCATCTATTTAACAATCTTCTATTCCCATAACCTTTCGCTACCAACGTAACCGATTCTTAGCAAATAAAACCTTTAATTACTTTCCAATGATATTTTGTGTTTACTCCTTTGAGTTCTAAACTTTTAATCTTAATAACTTAACTAGATTTGATGGCAAGTGTCATTATTTGTAGTTATCATTTCGATGCACTATTATCTCCATCAGTTTCAATATTGAGGGTTTTATGATCTTTGCAACAATCTTTCGTTTTATTTGACACTGTCGGGATCTTTTAATTCCATAGACAAATTGCCTCAGCCCTATGGTTGCCCTGCAACTTGACTTAGGTGGTATTTGTCAAACAAGTGACCAAATTACCTCCCTTTTGGTCTTCAAACATCCTGATTCATGCATTCTTCGATTACTATGTCGAGAT
Source organism: Cupressus sempervirens (assembly GCA_028749045.1). NCBI lineage: Eukaryota > Viridiplantae > Streptophyta > Pinopsida > Cupressales > Cupressaceae > Cupressus > Cupressus sempervirens. The sequence goes on along the minus strand of CM053786.1, from coordinate 763,121,513 downwards.
TCCTTGCACAATCTTGAACATTGTAGTGAATCTTTTACTTTTGTAGAAGAGAGCTTGATCAACTCGGATTATGGGAATGATATTGGGTTGATTACTAGCACTAAATACAGATGCACACTTCAATACACCCTGATCATCCACGTGTTGGGTAAGTGCCGATACAACTGAGAAGCATCAATTAATGGGCACGGTATGAAGGAGAGTAGCATGCCTAATCATTCTCTTCACCACATTGGCATCGGGCCTGCATTTTGTATATTCATATACTGTGTTTTTCTCATGAGCATTCTGTCAGACAGTTTGTGTACTCCCACATGAAAGGACATTGATAATGAGAATGAACCAACCCATGGCCCTTAGAATTCTTTTATTTATGATATTCAGGTTTGGCACGAGCTTAATGATGTTGGAACTTCATTCGAACCACCTGTATGTGCTCTTCGCATTCATTTGATGCTTCTACAAAGACATTCTTCCCATTCTCAAATGCTACATTTCAGGTAAATCAAGGTTCTTATAAACCATAAGGGTGCAGTCATTGAGATCTTGTTTCCATACAAGAGGACCATAGGCAACCTATGGACTCTCTTAGTGATTATTGTGAAGTTCACTGAAAGTGCACACTGAAATAACAGAACAAGCAAAAGAAATAGAAAATGCAAACATATGATTTTATAGTGGTTCACCACAAATTGTGGCTACGTCCACACTGCAAGGAAGATCTCTATTAATGTAAATGTCTAAAATTTACACCAAAACTGTAGCTTTAGCTCTTCGAATACAATACATAATAATAAATCTCCAATACATATTTATAGAGTCTCAAAAGAAATGAAGAGACAAACAATTGGAGGGAAACAATAATAAAATGTGCAAAATAAAAGAATGATTGTTGGGCTTCACATATACACTCAACAAACCCCCACTTGAAGTCCAACAATGGTAATGTATGAGTCTCCCCTGAATTCCCCTACTGTTATTTCTTTCCAACGCTGAGAGAAGCTTGGCAGAACTCAAACTTCTCTTGTGGAACAACCTTAGTTAATGCATCAATTGGATTCTCCTTGATGTTAATCTTCAAGACCAAAATTTTTCTCTCATTAAGTTTACTTCAAATGAAATAATACCAAATCTCAATATGCTTAGTCTTGCTATGAAACACTGCAATTTTTGCTAAGTCAATGACACTCTTGCTATCACAATACAAGGCTAATCCTTATTGAGGACAATCAAAATTACCAAATAGACGTTGCAACCAAATCAACTATTTTTCTCTTTCGATGAGAGCAATGTATTCAGCCTCAGTATTAGAAAGTAAAACCACTTGTTGCAACTTCGATGCCCAACTGATCACTGCTCTAGCAAATGTAAAAACATAACTAGTAGTAGATCTCCTATTGTCTAAATATCTAGCAATATTTGAATCCTTATAACCTCTGAGTGAAGTGTCTTTGCCACCAAAACACAAATACAAAATTAGGAGTGCCCTTAAGATATCTTAAGATCCACTTAACTGTGTCCCAATGTTGTTTACCCAGATTACTCATGAACCTGCTGACAACCCCCACTGCTTGGGCAATATCCAAATGAGTGCAAACCATTGCATACATAAGACTACCCACTACAAAAGAATATGAGATGTTTTTCATGTAGTCTTGTTCTTCTTGTGTCTTGGGACACATGACTAAAGATAATTTGAAATGATCAGCAAGAGGTGTGCTGACCAATTTGGCATCTGCCATGCCAAATCTTTCTAATACCTTGAGAACATAGTGTTCTTGAGAAACCTTTATTTCCCTCTTGTGTCTATCACAGATAATGTCCATGCCAAGTATCTATTTACCTACCCTTAAATCTTTCAGGCAAACCTTTCTAACATCTTTTCTTTCAATTCTGAAATCAGCTTCATAGATGAGCCGGTGACAAGCATGTCATCAACATAGAGCAACAAAATAATAAAGGAATCATAAGGTAACTTCTTGTAGTAGACATATGGATTAGATTCACACGAATGAAATTATGTTCAGTTATGAATCAATCAAACTTGAGGTACCACTACCTTAGAGCTTGCTTGAGACCATACCAGCTCTTCCTCAATCTGCAATATAAGTTTTCTTTACCACATTTAATAAATCCCTCAGGCTGCATCATGTAGATTTCTTCATTCAGATCACCATGGAGAAATTTTTTTTTGACATCTAGCTACTCAAATTCAAGATCATGAGTAGCAACTAAACCAAGAATAGCTTGGATTGTCATCATCTTGACCATGGGAGAGAAGATTTCATTAAAATCTATGCCCTTTTGCTTATCGAAACCTTTAACAACCAGCCTAGCTTTATATCACTTCTAATTTTTGCCTTCATCTTTCAACCGATAAATCTATCAATTTTTGAGTGCTTTTTGATTCGGTGGAAAAGGAACTAAATCTCAAGTCTTGTTTTGCATCAGAGAATCCATCTCTTCCTACATCACTACCTCCATTTGTGAGAATCCAATGCTTTGTGAGCTTCTTTGAAGCTAGTTGGTTCAACTTGGTCTAAAAGCAAAAATTTTAGCTCTGCTTCTTTAGAGTATAAGAGTTCATAATCAAAGAATTGGGCAAGAAGCCTTTTCTGTCTTGTTGATTTTCTTAGCCCCTGAAAATTATCCCCATTTTGTATATTGTCATTAGCATGTTCCTTGTTAATGTCATGAGAAATTTTTCCTATTGACTCATAATCATTGCCTTTAGAATATGTGAGATGATTCTTCTATGCATTAGTGTGATTTATATTGATGTTTTGAATTTTCTCCACATTAGGATTGGAATTAATATTACTTTCAATCCTATTGTCCTTACAAGAGTTTTGTGAATTCTAATCATTTAAAAATTTCAAATTCAACTCCTTGTTTCTATTAGCTGAATTCATTTGACTATCTAGAGCCACATCATGTTCTTGTCTGTGACTATATTTATTAGGAACAACATTGTCTCTATCAAAAGAAGTCCTTAGATGATTTGCAATATATGCATCAATATCAAGTTCTGTGTGGAGACCATGTAGATATATGCGACCAAGTTTGGCATGAGATGGGACTTGAGATGGAATCACATTTGCCTGTATGTGACATCGCACTTCTTCCATGTGCGTACAAAACTGATGAACCTACGGTTGTTCATAAAACTTATACCTGTCACCAATTTCCTCCCTATCTATGGTGGAAGCATCCTACCAGCCCAAGTCCAGGATACATGAGCCATGAGTAAGCTATTGTCTATCGGCAGGAGTGGTAAAACTATGTTGATAGTGGTGACCAAGCTCAGTGTGAGAGAGGAAGGGAATTCATTTTGAATTCTCATTGGTTTGTAAGTGTCCACACACTTCATCTATGTGCATAGGACTGTGAGATAGGGACTGGTTGTTGGCTGAAGTAATAATATGTCCAATATTAGGGATAGAACCAAGCCTGTGATCCAATGTGAGCTCCTGGCACCAAGTGCCAAGTCTATCATTGAGTTGGACATGGTCTTTGGTGCCTTGACTAGATGTATTAGTAGGGAGTGTGCCATGATTAACATATTTTCCAATATCTCTGTAGTCAAATAGAGAGTTATCTTCTATGTTCTCATTTGGATTTGAGGAAGAGATGTTATCACTCTGACTGTGACAATCTAAATTTTGTTAATCATGTTGATTCTACATACTAGTAGAAGAAGAAGATAGAGGGTGTAGGGGCTAACATTGAGGTAGGAGATAATTCATTTGGAGAAACAAGATTCTGATTTCTACCAACATTATTATCAAAAATGGAGAAAGGGGCATATTCACATATCATATTTTCTTCCTTGTGTAATGCTAGAAATACCTTTTCATTGAAGACAACATCTCTACTTCTGATGATTTTCTTCCCAATTGGATCCCATATTTTGAAACCAAACTAGTCTTCACCATAGCCCACAAAAATGTCTTTTTGTTATTTTGGATCAAGCTTTTGTCTTATCTCCTTTGGAACATGTACATAAGCTTCGCATCCAAACACCCGGATGTGTGAATATGAGATTTATTTCCCATCCACTCTTCTTTAGCTATGCCAAAGTCCAATCAAGAAGAGAGACTTTGGTTGATTAAATATACCGTTGTATTACATGCCTCTGCCCAAAACTCCCTGCCTAAAGCAACATTAGAAAGCATACAATGAGATTTCTCAAGGATTGTTCTATTCATCCTCTCCACTACTCCATTTTCTTATGGGGTGAATGGAACAATCTTAATTCTATGGATGCCATTGTTCGCACAAAATGAATCAAACTCCAATGAGAAAAATTCTTCACCATTATCCATTTGTAAGAACTTTATTTTGTGGCTAGTTTGATTCTCAACTAAAGCCTTAAAGATTTTAAACTTGCTGAAAACATCATATTTCTTATACAATATGTAAATCCATACCTTTCTTGTGCAATCATCAAGGAAGGTGACAAAGAAGTTTGCTCCTCCAATAGAGCTTTCCTCGGTGGGTCTGAACACATTAGAATAAACAAGTGCCAAAAAAGTACCTTTCTTTTTATGTCTAGTCCTCGAGAAGCTGACCCACTTCTATTTTCTATAGAGAAAATTTTCAGAAAATTGTAAGTCAATTAATTTCAGCCCTGGTAATTGCTCCCTTTTATGCATAACAGCAAGGCCCTTTTTGCTCATGTGACCGAGCCTTTGATGCCACAATTCTAAATTGCTATCTTCAACTGACATGGCAGCCCCAACTTCACTGATATTTTCTACAATATACAAACTCCCAATCTTGTCTCCTTTTGCAACTAACATGGATCCTTTTATGACTTTCCATGAATTAGTTAGAGAAGTGAGAAAACCTTTTGCATATAGCTGACTTATGGAAATCAGATTTCTCTTTAGTTTTGGAACATGATGCACATCTTTTAATAGTCATTTAATGCCTCATTTCAAAAATAATAAAATATCTCCTTTTCCTATTATTTCACATGCCTTATTATCACCCTAGTATACTTCACCGAACTTCTTGTTAATTCAAGAAGCATTCCATACATGAAGTGGTGTGAAATGATGCGTTAGAATCCAAAACCCATGAGGATGAAGTAGTCTTAGTTGTAGATAAAATCAGCACACTATCATCTTTGTCATAGAAAGTGTTGGCTTGACTTTCCCACACTCACTCTTGTGCTCTCTTATAACCTCTACAATCCTTTTTCATGTGACCACTTTTGCTACAAAACCAATAGTCTCCTCATTTCCTTTCCCTTGACTTTGAGTACCCAGCTGATTTTGATCTTCTATGATGATTGTTCCTTCCTCTATTTTTGCTTCTTCCTCTATTTTTGGTGCTGACCGCCATCAAGGCTTCACTAGATAAGGATTCCTTATTGCTTCTTTGCATATCCTCACTAAGTAGAGTTGTCGTAACTTCATCATAGACTAGCTTGCTCTTTGAGGAGTTGGAAGTACTAACTGCTATAACAACGAGCTCCTAGTTGTCAGGTAATGAACACAACAAGATGATAGCTTTATATTCATCATCTTGTGTCATGCCAACTGAGGTTTCTTGACATAGCAAAGTGTTCAAATCATTTATGTGATTTGACATTGTAGTCCCATCCTTCATTTTCAACTTATAGAGCTTCTTCATAATAAATATTTTATTTATAGCTGAGGTCATTTCGTACATACTTTGAAGTTTATCCTGAACTTCCTTGGTTGAAGATTCATTGTGAACATTGAATAAAACATTTTGTGATAAAGAAAGAAATATCATTTCCTTTTCTTTCTCATTAGTTTTATCCCACTCTTTATCCTTCATTGCAGTCGATTTCTTTTCTTTTCCACCAATTGCTACTGCCAAGTCTTGCTTGACTAGCAATGAACGCATCTGAACTTTCCACAAACTAAAATTCTATCTCAAGAAATGACTCCAAATTTCAAACACTAAAATCAATTTTAGCATCTACGCCAAGCTCTAATACCAATTGTGAAGTTTTTTGAAAGTGTACACTAAAAGGATAGAACAAGCAAAAGAAATAGAAAATGCAAACACACAATTTTATCGTGGTTCACCTTAAATTGTGGCTATGTCCACACTGTAAGGAAGATCTCTATTAATGTAAATGTCTGAACTTTACATCATAGCTGTAGCTTTAGCTCTTCAAATATAATACATAATAATAAACCTTCAATACATATTTATAGAGTCTCAAAGGAAATGACGAGACAAACAATTGAAGGAAAACAATCATAAAATGTGAAAAATAAAAGAATGACTATTGGGCTTCACATATACACCTAACAATTATGAGGCTAGTCTCAAATATGTTCGAGAACATCATAACCTTAACATCTCACCTATATTGGGAGATAAAGGCTTTAGAATGGGAAAACTCAAAAAGTATTTTAGGTTGATTTAAGAGTGAGACTTTGGCTTCAATTACCACTAACATAGTTTTATTTTAATAAAGCATCTACCTTATTCCTAGTTTCCAAGAGGAAATAAATCACATGTTCAAAGCCTAGTGACTAGCCAATGAACTCAATATACTATCGGTCTCTTTTGAAACATTTATATTTGACAGTGGTCCATGGAAACAAGGAATCATCATTTCTATGTGCCAAAATTTTTTTGCCATTGTGCACATCTATTAATGTATTTTTCTATCGATTACTGACAAATTGAGCTCGTACTCCTAAAAATCAAATGATTGATATTCATAATGATTCTTTTATCTTTGTGGTTAATGAATTCCTGATGATGCAATCTGAAAAAGAAGTGAGCTAATTTCTCCAACTAATGTATTCACCCTTAATCATACATGTATTGAACAAATTTGAAACTTTCTAACTTTGAGGGTTATGGCCATGGAGTGCACATTTGAAATATTTCATTGATTATAACCACAAGCTTTGAATATACACTTTAGATTTACGTACACTAAACTCAAACTTAGAGTCACTCAACCTTTGTACTAAATTGGTGAACTTTGATCTTGAACCATGCCTTTTGAGATTTCAAACCTCAAAGTTTCAAGCCACTCAATCTCTATAATAAATTGGTGAACTTTGAACTTGAACCATGCCTTTTGAGCTTTCAAACCTCAAATTTTAGAAATCTATCGAACTTGAAGAACTTGTGAACCCTTTGTGTTCTTAAACCTACACCTTGAACTTCTAAATTTAGAAGCTCGAAGATGAACTTTGGGTCTGCATCTTGACTTTGAACCACACTCATGAACTTCTACATTTGACCAATTAGGCCAAGAAAACCATTTGAACCACTTGAACCATGTTCCATATGGTTCCAAAGTTACAAAGGAAGGTTTCCAACTTGTGTGCTTGAGCATTTGGGTTTATTGTCATGAAACTTCATCTGAAACCTACCTTACACGACATACCTTCACACAACATTTTCAATATCAATCATAGGAGAAGACCGATATTCCAAGGGAGGGTCATTGGGAAGGCTAGATTTCCAAGCTTAAAATTTGGGCGACTAACAACATCCATATGACCTTAAAATTTTGGTATCTATGAAGAAATATAAGCGGTCAATGTCGAGAGGGAGTATGGCTTCACGAAATGCATGGAAGACAACACTTTCCACTATTCTTGATGGATTCACTTATTGAATGTTAGGAGAATAATTTAAATTAATTTTTGAATTTTTTGAAATTTAGAACTATAAGTGTTTATGGGCATCTATTGAAATATCTGTAGACTATTCATTCCCACATTCTTCTTTGTTCTCTTTTCATAAAAGAATTTGGGGTAGGTAGCCTGTATCCGTTGTCATCTACTATGTAAGAATATTTCTAGATTAGTTTTTGTTATGTAAAAGTAGTGAAGATGATGATGACAAGATAGTGATGGCAAGTGATAGTTGAAGTCTAGATTAGTTATTATTATTTATTGTAATTAATTATTTTAATGTGTTAAGTTCAAGTATCAGATATGAGAGGCTCACAAGTCATAGAGTGTAGGCGATTGCCTATGAGAGTGTGATTAACTTGTTAACATGATATAAGTTTAAATACAATTTTATTTATTTATGTACAAATGTTTGATTTAGGGAAAAATAGAATAGATCAATTTATTTAGATATAGCATTTAAAGAAATAATTATAATTAGTTTGATATTAAAAATTATTATTTAAAAAAATATTTTATGTTAACTTTAATATATTTACTTCACTTGACAATCTTTTATGAAATTAAGGACTCTCTATCTAACAAGACTTGATCTCTAATTAAAACATTCAAAATCATTAAATTACATCAAGGTAACAAAGATTCTCTAATTACTTTTTGTTTTTTTGTTAATCTTTCTTAATGAATGCTTGCATCTCTATTATTTTTATTGCATTGACTTTCCTTGAATGTTTAATAATTCAATATTAATAATAATATCTTTTATATTTCACCCACTATAATGAATATTTACAATCTTTTCATTGATTTTTTTAAAATTATAAGAGTATACTCTATTTTTAGAACCAAGAAGTTGTAATATTACATACCTAAGTTAGATATTAAATCTAAATTTGATCTTTCTATTAGTTTATAATGTTAACCTATATGATGTTAATTAAATTCAAAGCACATTTTGGTAGAAAGTAGTAGTAAAGGTTCAAAATAAATCAAACACATTGTCATATATTTTTCTAGGCTTTGTACTTTTTAGCCTTCAAGTCACCATTATTCTAGTTTTTTTTACCCTAGTTTATAAGTTATTGCATAAGAGGCAAGAGCCTACAATACATTGATAAATTGTGAGCCTCGATACTTGAGCTTAAAACATAATAATAATTAATTTCATCAAAAAATAATAAATATTATAGACTTCGACCCATTGTCTATTTATTAAAAAGGTTCTTGTATAATAAAATGATATTAAAGAGCCCTATTAAATTATATTATGACTAAATTCTTAGGTTTATCCACCCTCACTATCATGATCATCCTATCATATATATCTATATGATTTGCAGTCTCTAATTTTGTAATATTAACTCCAAGTTTATATATATCTTCTTATTTTTAAATAAATGATTATATATATATATAAGAATAAGTGTATAGTTAATTTGGTGTGTAGAAGAGCTATGCGGTGTAGTGTTAGGTCAATGATCTAGTTCAAATTTCACTAGAGCCACCACAAATCCTTTATAGAGGAGAATGGTATTATGGTGTGGTCACTTCTCGCTAGGTGCTAAGGTTTCCCATAACCCAATGATTTTTTGTGTGCAATGCACAAGTGTTGGAGGAAATTATCTCTAAGTGAAAGGTCATTTAGAGCTTATGTGTGGATGAAATATCATTAAGAACGTAACTGTGGATGGTGAGTTTGAGTTGTTCAAATCATTGAGCTAAAAGAAAATGTGCATAAAATGAAAAATAAAATCTAAACTATATTAGACAAATTAAAATGTAAAGAATTAAAACCAAGACTTATAGTATTTCATCCAGAATGCCTAAAATACATCCACTCTTCAAGTAGGGGATTAATCTCTATTACTTAATCTTTGGTTTTTATAACTTTTAATTATAATACACACAATGTTTTCTTTCATCACTTCTACATTATTTTTCATTTTTTTACAAAACAACACAATGGAAGATAAAGAGATAGATTCCATCTTACCAACAATTACAAGATAGATAAGAATCTAATGGTTGGGCTTTACAAGAATCATTACAATCTCCCAATTGAAGGCCAATCTATATTGCAAAGAGAGCTAAAACAATGATATCCCCCACTTGGAACACTTATGGCTATGTAGTGACAATGCTAAGTGAAGCTAGATATAGAATTCAAACTTCTCTCAGGATACAACTTTTGTTAACACGTCTTCTAGATTAACTTTAGTAATCTTCAATAACTCTAATTTTCCCTCTTCAAGAGCATGATGAGTGAAATGCAGTCTAGTCTCTATATGATTTATATGACTATGGAAAGGTGAATTTTTAGCCAAATAAATGGGACTCCTTCTATCAAAAAATAGAGTGAAGTGGGATTATTTATACCCCAACCCTCCAAACAATCAGTGTAGCCATATCACCTCTTTAGGACCCTTAGTGAGAGCAATGCATTCAACCTTGGTGGAGGAAAGAGAAACAACAAATGACATATGAAGTAGTCAATTTTTTGCAGATCTAGGGATAGGTACCAACCCTTCTCATCTTATGGAAAGGCAAGGATTTGAGGTCGAGAAAATAATTTGCAGACACTACAGAAAGGATTCTTGAAGTATGGTCTAGGGTTTATGGAGAGATAACATAGCAAATAGGGTTCCTCTAAGCATGAAGCTTTCAAGAAACAACATGATGTGACAAGTTTTCTTTCATGGTTTCTTGGTGAGTAGAGTTCAAATGGGATAAGTTCCCTCCATTTTAGCTCATAAGAACAATGGAAATACTATAGCATTTATAGTCAAAGCCTTGTTATTGGTGGTAGAAGATGAATTGCAAGAGGATGTCATTTGCAACTTGGAAATGTTTTGAGACATAAGTTTGATTTGTGCATTTAAGGGTTTTTGGCCTAGTTTGATTGATTTTCACAAGTTGATTTCAAATTTTTGGGAGAAAACTCTTCATGTTTACGTGCATATCTATCCTACAATAAAAAGTTTTTTATTAGTGTTTATGAAAAAGTGCAAGATATGGATAAGGTTTTGTGTGACTATCAATAGTGTTGGGAGAAGACATTTTCTCTAATGTTAAAACCATGGTTCCATATTTCAATTCCAATAATGAGGTCTTTGATAAAATTACATTATGGGAAAGACTCCCTAAATTTATTTTACATTTGTGGTTTGTGTTAGCCATATTATGAGTCACCATAATTTGAACTTTTCTTAGGTTGTCTATCTAGCCATCGAAGCTTCTCATTGTCATTTTATGTTCCCCCAATCATCAAAAACATTGCACAAATTCACCCGAAGTTCATGTTTTTCCTTGTCTTTGTCCGAACCACTTTGAACCACTTTGAACCTTAGTTCAAAGTAGTTCAACTGAAGGTTTTTATGCTGACTTTTGTTTCCTATATGTAATTCACACAAGAAAAAATGTTCATTTGAACCACTTTGAACCCCGTTGAAGCGTGGTTCAAAGCAGTTCTATAATGAAGGCCTTTTGGCAAAATTGATTTTGAGTTGGTGAAATTGTCAGGTTCATGTGACATGAATTACCACGTCAGGAAGTGATCATTCAAAGGGGGAACCTTAATTTCAAGCATGGAAAAATGCCATCATGACTTAAAGTGAAAAATCCTTTTGCCAAAGGAAAGATTGGGTGTCAGATGAAGCTAATCATTATCAGGTCAGCCGCAAAAGGGAGCTATTTAATAAAAAGGTCACGTCGCAAGATTTTGAACGTGTGAGCTTAGCTGTAATTGATCTGTCATGAATGCCTCATTATGAGGTTGTACTTTCACATGTAAGTTCTCTTTTCCTTAAAAAGAGAATAGTCTTTCTTTTTGTTTACCATGCAAAAAGGGAATTCAAAAGTTATTTTCTCAGCAATTTGTAGGTGAGAACATAGAAAAGCCTTCCTTTGTTCTACCATTTATATGCATTTCGAAAATAAAATCAGTTTGAGCCTTATTTTCCTCGTTTAAGATGAAATCTGTATTGCATTTCTTTGGTAATGTTTCAAGTCTAGAGTGGAAAAGACTTGTTGTTTGTGATACAAATTTAGAAGGTGTTAGTCTGGAGAAATTATAGTCAAAATGGACTGGTCTGAAGCCTATATTCCAGTGGGGGAGAAAAAGATCAAGCTAGAGCTGGAACCAAAGAACAAATTCATAGTTTTACCTTCAGACAACCCTAAAGCATAGATACTATATGAAGAATGTCAATTTGGAAACTATGTTATTTTTTCCGAGAAGCAATGTGATGAAATTGGAAGGGGAAATGGTGAAGAAGTCCTATGGACGCTAGAGTTTGATGGAAGCTGCTCAAATTCTGGGTCGAGTGTAGGTGTTGTCTTAATCTCACCTTCAGGAGATCTTCATCCATTTTCTTTTAAATTAGATTTTCATAATACAAACAACACCATGGAATATGAAGTGTTGCTTCTAGGTCTGCAAGAAGCCAAAGCAAAAGGGGTGAGAAAATTGAAGGTAAAAGGTGATGCTGAACTCATTGTCAAATAGGTAAGGAAACCATTTTTTGTAAAAAATGATAGGTTCAAACACTATAGGAGCCAAGTTTGGGATGAAATTAAATCTTCTGAGGCTTTTTCTATTGAATTTGTACCTCGATCTCAAAATACTAAAGTCGATTCCTTAGCTATTTCAACTTCTTTACTATTACCACATCCATAATTCAAAAGTGATATCTATAGGATTGAAATGATTTATAGACCAAGAGTCCTAGATAATGTCAATCACTGGAAGGTTTTTGATAATGATGCACAATTAAAGGATTTCATTGAATGTGTTGGGAACTTTGCTGAAATTTTCTTCGAAAGATCAAATTATGAAGGTAAACTTGTTGGAGAGGGATTATCTAAATCAAGAGAAGTTGTTCAGTTGAAAGGAAATTGTATCCCAAAGGGATTGGTGTCTCTAGAACATCTCTTTGGTAGAAAAGATGATAGTGCCCAAAATAGAAGAAGTGATCCTGATAAAGATGCAGAAGAAAATGACAAAATAAATATCGGGAGTGAAGAAAATCCCAAGTGGATTTTCATTGGTCGAACCTATTCCAAAAAAGAGAAAGATAAGCTATCTAAACTTCTTACTCAGTATCAAGATGTTTTTACCTAGGGGTACGAAGACTTGAAGAACTTCAAAAATGGAGAATTTGTACATCATATGCCTTTAAAGACAAGAGTTAATACCTTTATATAATGCTAAGGTATGTGAAGCTATTTTTAAAGAAGTAGAGAAGATGTTGAAAGCCCACATAATCTACCTAATTCAGCACTCGACCTAGGTAGCAAACATTGTCCTTGTAAGAAAGAAAAATGGTGAAATTAGAATTTGTGTGGATTTTAGAAATCTAAATAAAGCTAGCCTCAAGGAAAATTATGCACTTCCTACTATGTATCATATTTTGCAAACAACCACTGGATCTAAAATTATGTCAATGCTTGACAGGTATTCATGATACAATCAGATCAGCATTGGACCTAAGGATCAACGCAAGATGGCCTTCATTACTCCCTAGGGCATGTTTGCTTACAATTGGATCCCATTTGGATTGATTAAAGTAGGAGAAACTTTCCAAAAAGAAATGAATTCATCCTTTAAATATTTGTGGGATAGAATAATTGTGATATATCTTGATGATTTGACCGTTTACTCTAAGAGAAGGAAACACCACTTGAGAGATTTGGAAATGGTGTTGGACCAATGTAGGCAACATGGTATATCCCTCAACCCCAAAAAGTCTATGTTTTTGTAGAAGAAGGAAAATTACTCGAACATATTGTTTCTAAGGATGGTATAAAGATCGGCCCAGAAAGGGTGAAGGCAATACAAAAATTGGTGTTGCCTACAAATAGAAGTGATTTGAAGTCCTTTGGTCAGATTAACTTTCTAAGGAATTTTGTACTTGAATTTTCCAAAAAGGTATGATACATGCTGCGTATGATGAGCAAAAAATATCCTTTCAAATGGCAGGAAGAGAGCAAGAAAGCATTTGAATATATTAAAATAGCCATTTCTAATGCATCTATGCTAGTAAGTCCTAATTTTGGAAAAGATTTTATGCACCTATGCACCTATACTAGGAAGTCCCCCTGTGAGCATCACCTAGATCCAATGAGTGCTAAGTGTTCCATTTATTCTCATGAAAGATGGATTCATGTTGAATCACTACTCATGAAACATGGGTCAATGAGTTTGACTCAAAAAATCACACAGGTAAATCCTAATAGCAATATCAAAATTTGACTTGCTATGGAAATTATCTCCTACTTATCAATTTTATTATTTACTGCTATGCTTCAGAGCATACTTTATCTAGCATTTTAACTCAAAGAAATGATGGAGACAATGAAGCCCCAATTGTTTTCATGAGCATTCCCTTGAAGAAGCATGATTTAAATTATACCCAAATGGAGAAACATGCATTCACTATGGTGAAGGCATTAAAGTAGTCCAGGTACTATATTCTACATTCTCATTCAATTGTCTATGTGCCAGAAATAGTAGTAAAAAACACATTAGCTCAACAAGAAATTGGGGTGAATAAAAGAGCTGTATGGGTAACTAAGGTTCAAGAATATTATTTAACTATCAAACCTACTTCACTGGTAAGAGGACGAGGTTTATGCAAATTGATAGCTGAAAATAAAGATTAACCTCCTAGTAATATTAAAGAAATACCCACTATTTTACTGGTAAGTTCGATAGGCCCCTAGTTCTCTAATATAACCTACTTCTTAACATATGGTGAATGCCCTCCAAATATGAGCTATAAAGTGAAACGAAATCTTAGATTGAAGGTTGCAAAATGTGTAATCTCTGATGGTATTTTGTATAAGAGAGGGATAGATGGAACCTTTTTGAGGTGTGTAGATGTCGAATAGCAAGAAAAGTTGCTAAGGACATATCATTCAGATGTACATGGAGGACATTTTTCATCTACCATGACAGCCTTTAAAATCCTAAGAAATTGCTTTTACTGCTCGAGTATGTTCAAAGATGCCTATAGGTTTGTTAAAAATTGTGAAAAATGTCAGCTCTTCACTGGCCAGCCTTAGTTGGCAGGGCTACCCCTTAGGCCAGTGGTGATTGATGAACCCTTCTGTCTATGGGGAATTGATTTTATTAGACCTCTGAGTCCCCCATCTAGCACCAAGAATGTATACATATTAACAACTATTGATTATTTTACCAAATGGGTAGAGGCTATCCCAACCAAGAAAGCAAATTCTCAAGTGGTATGTGAATTTTTATTTGAATATGTATTTGTTAGGTATAGAGTTCCCCAAAAGATAGTCTTAGATAATGCAACCTATTTTCATCAGAAGGAATTTCTCTTTTATGTTATGAGAATGGCATATCTCTATCTCATTCATCAAATTATTTTCCTCAAGGGAATGGGCAGGCAAAATCTAGTAACAAGAACTTGGTTGCAATAATGAAAAAACTAGTAGATAATAATCCCCAGAATCGGCACAAAAAACTATATGAAGCCTTGTGGGCTGATCGTATTACCCCAAGAAGAGCCATTGACATGGCTCCATTTGAAGTAGTATATGGAATTGGTGCTCAAGCGTCCCTACCTTTGGAATTGTCTGCTTCTCAATTGCAATCTATGATTGAAGATCGATTCTTTCAAGACTCTCTAGAAAAGACCTCTGAGTCCCTCATCTAGCATGGGGCATGTATACATATTAATAGCTACTGATTATTTTACCAAATGGGTAGAGGCTATCCCAACCAAGAAAGCCAATTCTCAAGTGGTATGTGAATTTTTATTTGAATATCATATATTTGTCAGGTATGGAGTTCTGCAAAAGACAGTCTCAGATAATGCAATCTATTTTTCATCAGAAAAAATTTCTCTTTTTTGTTATGAGCATGGGATATCTCTATCTCATTCATCAAATTATTTTCCTCAAGGGAATGGGTAGGTAGAATCTAGTAACAAGAACTTGGTTGCAATAATGAAAAAACCGATAGATGATAATCCCCAGAATTGGCACAAAAAACTATATGAAGCCTTGTGGGCTGATCATATTACCCCAAAAAGAGCCATTGTGGGCTGATCATATATGAAGACTCTCTAGAAAGAGAATTTGAACAAACTAGAAGAAGAAAGGGAAAAACTTGTTGATCATATCATAGAGCATCAAATGAAGGTGAAGCAAACTTTTGATATGAGAACTAGGCCTTGTAGTTTCCTTAAAAATGATGAAGTCCTTTTGTCAGATAAGAGGAGAGAACCTAAAGGAGCACATGGAAAATTTGATTCCCTCTAGAAAGGGTCATTTATTATTTCTGAAGTTGTTGGTCCAAACACCTTTCGTCTGAGTTACCTGGATGGCACAATTCTGCCCTTTACCTATAATGGGTAGGATTTGAAGTTAATGAAGATCTAATGTCTTAAAGATCCAAGCCTTGTACATACCTTTTTGTTGTGTCTTTTTTTCTGCTTGTTTTTCTTTCTTGTTCTTTTTTGTGTGGTTTTAGTGTTGTTCTTGTTCATAGTTTTCTGAATTCTTTGTGTACTCTGCATACCCAGTCCCTAGTTAGAGCCCCTGTTAGCCATATTATGAGTCTCCATAATTTGAACTTTTCTTAGGTTGTCTATCTAGTCATCGAAGCTTCTCATTTTCATTTCATGTTTCCCCAATCATCAAAAACATTGCACAAAGTCACCCAAAGCTTCATGTCTTTCCTCGTCTTTGTCTGAACCACTCTGAACCTTAGTTCAAAGTAGTTCAACATAGTTCAAACAAAGGTTTTTATGCTAACTTTTTTTTCCTACGGGTAATTCACACAAGACTCTGAAATGTTCATTTGAACCATTTCAAACCCCTTTGAAGCTTGGTTTGAAGAAGTTTAAAGCAGTTCTATAATTAAGGCCTTTCAGAAAAATTGATTGTGGGTTGGTGAAATTGTTAGGTTCATGTGGCATGAATTACCACGTCTGAAAGTGATCATTCAAAGGGGGCACCTTAATTTCAAGCATGGGAAAATGCCATCTGGACTTAAAGTAAAAAATCTTTTTGCTAAAGGAAAGATTGGGTGTGAAATGAAGCTAATCATTATCAAGACAGTCACAAAAAGGAGCTATTTAATAAAAGGTCATGTCAAAATATTTTGAATGTGTGAGCTTAGCCGCAATTGATTTGTCATGATTGCCTCATTATGAGGCTATACTTTTACATGTAAGTTCTCTTTTCCTTAAAAAGAGCATAGTCTTTCTTTTTGTTTACCATATGAAAAAAGAATTCAGAAGAGGAGTTGTGAAGAGATAGGAAAAGAAGTTATTTTCTTAGTGATTTGAAGGTGAGAACACAAAAAATCCTTCCTTTGTTCTACCGTTTATATGCATTTCGAAAATAAAATTAGTTTGAGCCTTGTTTTCCTTGTTTAAAATGAAATTTGTATTGCATTTCTTTGGTAATGTGTCAAGCCTGGAGTGCAAAAGATCAATTATTTGTGATACAAATTTAGAAGGTGTTAGGCTAGAGAAATTACAGTCAAATTTCCTTGAGTGGGCTGATGAATTAAATGGTTGTATCGAAATTCTGACTACCAGCTTGATTGAAGCCACAACCTTTCCTTCTTCTCTGTTAAGCCCTGAATTGCTCCAGCTTTGTATCTACCATTATGATGTAAGAAGTAAGAGTATCCTAAATAAGGATGGAGAACCTGTTCTATCAATATCTAGAGAGACCATTGCCTTAGTGCTATGCCTACCTAAAAGCACATTTGCTGCATTTTCTCCCATCCAATCTCTAGTTGAATACCGAGAAACCCCAAAAGAGTATCATAACATCCTTGCTAGAAAGTGGACAACGAAAAATTATGGCAAAGGTTCAAGACTACCCAAGATAGTCACAAAGGATCACCTAAAGCCCCATATTCATGATCTTGTAATGATGTTACATAGAATCAAGGTGTCCTCCTTTTTGAGGAATGGATGTTTTGTTATGTTGAAATTATTTTAAAAGGAGAACAATGGATGGATTGGGTAGAAACAATTGCAAGCTCTTTAAGGAAACAACTTAGACATGCTAAAGAAACCAAAGAGAATTTCTACATGGCTTCTTACCATACATACTGCATAGTTTGTGTTAGTTATCTCACTTCCCTACCCCATAAGATTTGGAGTGAAGAGAAAACAATCTATCAATATTGTCCCCTGTTGCAAAAGGATAAAGTGCTAGAAAATTTTAGGAAGGTGCATGACGTATTGATAGAAAGTGTACATTTATCTCTGAGAAAGTCACCCATGCCTAGGTTGTCCCTAGAAGCTCAAAAACTAATTCAAAATTATGGAAGCTATTACATACAGGTCCTAAAGTTCACCTATTTGAGAATAGGTGGATTCGACGATGAGCCCATAAGGTTACCACGCTATGCACTTGACTGTTTTGTTTTAGTTGAGGTCTATAGGTAGCTGTTCTCTATTATTAAAGATAATCTCTCACAAGAAAATTGGGAGTCAGTGTTTCCTGTCAAGCTCAGCCCTTTGACTTGTAGCAGTATGATCAATGCTTAAGTCATAGGTGTAGACACCTAAATTTGATTACACCGCTTTGGTAATCTAATTTAGCCATCTCTAGGGGCATCATTAATTAAATTCTTATTTAATTAATCCTTTGCCATCCCCTAGCTGATTAATTTAATTAATCATCTATAGTCCTAATTGATAAATCAAATAACCTATCATTTATCAATTAAATCCTATTCTCCTATCTAATTTCAAAATCTCCATTTATTAAATAAATCTATTTGATAAATAAATCCCTCAAATCTAAAAGCCCCTAACTTATCCCTAATCCTCCATTTAGCCTAATCCACTCCATCCACCCATACTAACCAAGCTTAGCCACTAACTCACCCAACCTCATTAATGCCATCCATTTGCACATCTCTAACATCCCTAATCTAATCCTACACCCAAGCCTAATCCACCCCCTAATGTTGTCACGTTCCCTAAACAAGTTTAAGACTTTCCTAAACCAAACCAAAGTCTCCCCTCAAAATATCCCAACCACAAACTTGATGAAGCCCACAAACCCTTAAATGCTCTTACAAGCCCACTCATGAATCTTACACCTCTCCCACTCATGACTCTTACATCCCTCTTACATACTCAACCTCCCTCATCAAGCCTTTAACCAACCCCTTATCCTATCCTCTCACACGCATCCTCCTTGTGACAAGTGTCGCCTTCCCATTGGTGCTAAACAAGCACAATCCATGTGCTCTCCTTTGAGTGCATCCTAGCCCTCCTTAAGCTTTCATCTCTCCTTGCATCTAAGCCATCCATCCCTCTACCCCTTGGCCTATAAATTGAATCCCCTCCCAAGCCATTTCATCACAATCCTTTTAGTAAAGTCATAATGCTATTTTGAGAGCCAAATCCATACTCATACCCTTATAATGCCAAATTGAGAGCTCACAAGGCTACCAATTTGCCATTACCCATCTCCACCATTGAAGCAATTGAGCAAGCATATTGAGCATACATCCACATCAAAGGACACATCTACCAAATCAAGGAAGCATGGGGTGTTTCCTCTCTTAGGTTTGCATTCCTTAGTTTTCTTTCTTTGTCTAAACTTATATATGAATTTAGTTTTAGTTTGTGAATGTTTATCTTATTGTTAATGTTCTTTGCACACTAAATCTTGTTCTACAATAGGAAGCAATTTTCTTGATTTTGATTTTGGGTCTTATCAAGGGAGAAGGCATTTTGATAGCAAGGGATTTGTAGCTCAAGTTCTTGGTTTGAAAGGCCAGTCATCCACAATTCCACACCTAGAGTATTTATGGTAGGACTATAAGAATGAAGAAGAAGTATTAAAAAGGGACCATTCAAGGTTAACACTTCAACAGATCAACTCCCTCAAATTGAAATTTCAACTTGAAGGAGTAACTAAAGCTGGTTCAGATATTATTGAACTTGGATGGGAGGAAGCCAATGAGTTAAGACAATTGGAAGTGGATTGGAATCAAGGAGAGGAAGATGATATAAATATGAGAACTAGATCCATTCTCACTCATACAGACAACTAGATAAGAAGGCAGAGCATGAAAATAGTCAATGAACTGTCTCCAAAAAAAATTTCTTTTTCTAAACCATTGACCTCTAACATCCAAGTTTCATCTCTTCTTGTAGGTGTGTCAACTCTGAGCAAATAGAAAAGGACGCCAACACTCACACAGAACACGACTCTTCAAACCAGATCTAAAACTAAGTTCAAAGCCCTTATGTATCAAGAAATTTAGAATGAAAGGATGTTGACTCAAGGATAGGATTTAGGTGATGATTTTAGTTTCTCTAACAATCCTGATGGTGATGTGTAGTTTATTAAAGCTCCTAAGGTGGACCAGCCCAAATTCATGACTCCTACATTCATGACTCCTACTCGGTATGCCCAAGCAATCTTTACTAACCCCATTGTCCCATCTTGGTTGTCAAGTTCAATTAGTAAGAAAAGAAATTTACAGCCAGTGTGCATGCCTGTGAAAGACATTGTAACAAAATATGTAGCACATGGTTCCAAAATTAAGAAGATGAAAACTGATGCACATTTAATCAAAGACCCAGTAACTGGGAAAATCACAGCAGAACTAGCTACTTATAAGAAAAAGTCTAAAACTGGAGAGATTGACAATGAAGGCTTCAAAGTCACTTTAGTTGAACTTGGAACCATCAATAGATATACATGCAATAATTTCTTAAAAATTTTGGCTAATCATATGTTAACCCAATCTGAAAAAGATAACAGGGAGAAAAAGGAACTCAAGGCCTTAGTGGTGACTATGGCTTCTTATATTGATTCTTTGATGAGTCTTAGAGCCCTGCTGGGTGTTCAAGCTCCTCAGTCCTTTGACCCCAACTTTGTAGACAACCAACTATTGGTAAAACAAATGCAAAAGGGGAAGCTGCTCTTAGATGCAATGTAGGATTGGGTGAATGCTATTACCAAAGAAGGTAACAAGTTTATCCTAGAATTCACCATTGTAATGCTGGAGGAGAGATGCTCTTAGGAGAGATTCAAACTTTGATTCCAGGATGGGAAACTGAACGGAGCTAGTGCCAGGCAATTGTATTTCAGGTGACTAAAGTTGAAATATTTGGGGTGCTCAAATTTTTAAGTGAGAATCTGATGAAAAACATGGATTCTTGTATGTTGTTCATCATGAAAAATAACATGGACTAGAAAGAATCGATTTATAAAGAAGTAATTCAAGAAATGCAATCCAGTGAAAACCAAATTGTTGGGATGCATAAGGAGCTACTTAAGGATATGAACATAGTAAACCCTATGGGAATTCTGCAATTTGATGATGGGAACATGGATTTTGAAGCATCAACAAAGAGCTTTAACAATGCTATTGAAAAGACCAAAGATAATGAATTGCCTACTACTAGTGATTTCACCTCACTAGCAAATATTGAATCCATGTTATGTCTAAACAAAAATCTCATGCCACATCAAAGCATGAAAATCAAGGAATTCAAATGGAAAAAGGATGTGTGTAGAGCTAAGATGTTGAGTTTAAATAACCCCCATTCCCATGCAATGCAAGAATTTATGAACACCTCCAAAAGCTAGAAATTGGTGAGGCAAACTGTGGGCAAGGAAGAAAAGACTAGTGATGAAGTTTGATCGAGATAGTTACTTCCGGTCATATTTTGGCAACCATTTTAATAACTGTTTTTTATTCATATCTTAACTATTTTGAAGTGAAATGGCTAGGCTTTAATGGAGGCCTTTCGGATTTGTAATGATACTATAAATGTTGGGGCATTGAACTATTTAGGGGTTAGAATAGATAGCTACAAATTATTTTGATAAGTAGATACTTTAACAATAATTGACAGATAGCATATATGTATGTTTACTTTTGAATGACTGTGTGCATGAAGAAAGTTATATATATATATATATATATATATATATATATATATATATATATATATATATATATATATATATATATATATAATCTTGGATCATGCTTTGAAACTTGGTGTTTGAAGTGTTTAAATCATTCTTACTTTGTGAGCTTTGATTTATTGATTGAAGACATCTCTTGTTGTTTCTATCATGGTTTATTTTAGTTGAATCTTATGAATGCTTATTATGAAGTTTTCATGTAATTCCTTTCTTTGAATCATTATTTTTGGAGAAAGTTTGTGAATTATTTTTCCTTTATTGCATGAATGAATTGTTACCTCACTACCCAAGAGTAGGTGAGAGTCCTTATGCACTTTCTAGAAAAATTGTGAAATCAATTTGAATTCATTGATAAATCTTTCAAAGGGAGTTGTACCTGTAAATATATAAAGAAAACAAATAATATGAAGTTTTCTCAACTGTTGTGAACATTTTTGTACTTTCAAAATCTTGGGCATAGAGTAAATTATCATCATATAAGTAGAAAGACAATCTGTTCAATAATAGTTTGATTTTTGCCTTGAGGATGTGGGTGTTGTTATAGGAAATTTTCTTTTGGTGGATGAAGGACCCACAAACCTACTTCACTCTATTTTTTCTAAAATCCTAGTTGAAATGGACATTACTAAGGTGATTCTTGCAAATATTTTGATTAATACTTCAAAACAAAGCTAACCAACCTTTAGATTTATGAAAGAGTTCCTTTTAGATGTATACCATGTTTTCACATTGTACATATGGTTTTAGAGTATGAAAAAAGAAAAGTGTGCAAGATGGATTCATTGTGGAAGGATGTTTCAACCCAACACTACATGGTTGAGAAGAACATAGACACACAAAAGATATTTTCTCAAGCTATATCTAGGAACCCAAAATAGTCATCTCGTATAGAGAAAGAAGAGAAACCCACTGACATGGTGACTTAAGAGACTTCAGAGGAGATGGTTCAAATTAGAGAGGTTTGTACTCCAACTAGAAGGAAGAAAAAGACTCCATGTTATTCTAACATAATTGGATGATTAGGGGAAAGATGATGACCAAACCTATCAAGAAGCAAAGAATAATGACCAAACCTAGGATTCATCTACATGTGATATGGAATGGAAAGACAATTCTTTTAGATTAGAGGATGTGTGGTATAGTTTGAAAGGTAGGAAGAGTGGTAAAGTAACTTTGGGCTTATTTGATATGACTCTTTGCTCCCATAGAAAAGAAGGGAAAAATTGTAAATCTTAATTGTGGGTTGTTAATGGATCTTAATACCTTTTTAGGGGAAGATGAATTCCCTACATGTATCCATCCTTGAATTAGGCCACGTTCAATCGATCGATCTTATCAAGAAAACACATCCGTTATCGAGGGAAACAAAATATTGTTATAAATAAAAATTTACTTTTTCATTTTATAAAAATGCTCCAAAATCTATTTGCAATTTTTAATTGATAACATATGTGATCTATACATGCAACTCAACTCATTGTATCTATATTTATTTACTAGTAATGAAGAAAACTATTGAGGCGAAGGGTTTAAGAATAAGTATACTCAGAAATCTATATTTTCCCACCCACTTGAAGGTGGTGTTTGAAGAGGAATGACTAGGTTGGAGAATACATGAATGAGTGACAAAAGTAGAGAAATATGGAATGTGGCATCCAACCATACAAGTAATAGTCAAAATCTATATATATTCCTTGATAAATTGGAAGATAGATCAGTTTATTGGTATAATTGATAACAATGAAGCTATGTGAAAAAAGAATCATCCACTAACATTAATAACTTCAACTATAAAAAAAACAATTTCAAAATCTAAACAATTTTAACTATAGCATTTATATATAATTACTTAACCAAAAATAATTTTCTGATTTAAAGGTGTACTTTTATACAACTAATTGTGATTCCCAATATAAAAACAATAGTACACATATATATACATGAACGACCACAACATTATAATATTTATGTGGTCTGGCCCACTTTAATTAAAAATAAATAATAAATAAAACAAGTTCTCTCAGAGAGAGCTGGAGTCCCTACCTTTTGAAAGAGTTGAAAGAGTTGGAAAGTAATTTTTTAAAATCAAATTTTATACTCATTCATTTCACTTTTATAATAATTTGAACTAGAAATTAAATTTAGATTACTAATTTTTTATTTTAAATAAATTTTAGATTTTATACCATCATCCTTCAAATTAAACAATGCTTATTAATCTGTAATTATAAATACAATTATAATATTTAAAAATAAATAAAGTTACATTTAAAAATACAATTGGGTTTTTAATATTTTGGTTCAAAAAGGAGATAAATGCAAAGTGTTTGTCTTGTCTATGGACATTCCCTAAACTTCGTTGGGGAAATAATTTTTATTCTTAATACATGATAAGTGCCCTTCAGTGCACCAACTTTTATTTTTGTATTTTTTAATTACAAAATTAGAATTGAACCCCGAAGAAAATATCAATGCACCAATCCAAAAACATAATTAATAGATCATAAATATTTTAAAAAATTGAACCTTTGAAAGTTTGCAACATAAATTATTTCACTTCGATGGTGGCGGGCTACCGAGAACATTAGTTCCCTACCTTATATAAGGTAGGGACTAATAACTACATGTTAACAAGAGCTCTAGGAGAGCTTGAGTCACTGCCTTTTGTAAGGTCCAAGAGTAGATTCTTGTTGAGATTCCCATGAAACATGTCACAAGTTGTAAGATGGACATGAAACATACAAGATTTAAAGAATTTTGTTATAGTTGACTTGTTTTGAAAATTTATGTTTGCAATTTTATGGTTGGACTGAGATAGAAGATAGAATCAATTAATGCCCTTTGATGCATTTTTTAAAAATTTTAATAACGGTTATTTAATTTTCAGTCCTAGGTATATAGAATCCTTGGAATGCAAGATGTTTAAATTCAGTGGAAACTATTTTATGAATGAAAATAGTAGTTACATCTTTGAAAGCTATTCCTAGGTAGAGACTTTAAAGATGAAATAGATAGAACATTATATATAAATATGAAAAAGAGATGCATAAAACTTAGTTTGTAGATATTACTCTCAATTTTAGAAGACAAAATTAAGCTATATATAATGTATAAAAAATGAGTTAAATATTTTATAAAAAATAAATTTATTACATTAAAATTATAAGTATTATATTTGAATTATTTAACAATAATTTTAGACTTGTAACTCTAAAAATTAAATAAAACATTACATGCATTTGGGATTACAACTTAATAAAAACTCTGATATTGAAATCCAGATTTATAATATTGTACATAATGACATGTCATAAGACAATGTTCCTATTGTCATTCAATACTCCATAATCAATAGAAATTAGAGTTCAATCTTCAAATCCTTGAGAACTTAATGTCATCATCTATACCATTTTTATTTAGTTTGTAGCATATTTAGCTTGGTATTTTGATTGGAAGTGATTTTCTTAGTCTACTAAATAGTTATTTGGCTTATAAATTCACTTAATATTAAATTTATTAAAATAAATCTGATTAATAACAAAGAAAAAAATGTATTATTTGAAATTGCAAAGTTTTTTTTTAAAATAACAATTTAGATTTTGTAGGATAAAATATTTATTTAATTTTTATATCTATTAATCTAATTAGATAAATTATATGTACACTCTAAGTTCTATTGATTGAAAATTATAAAATAAATTATAGATATCTATCATTACTAAAAACAAATATAAAATATAGATATAATATATATAAAATAATATATTTTAAATGTGTTTGATCTACATACTCTTACATTGTTTTATTCAATATGTGAAAAATAAGTAGTCGTTGTTTAATGACATTAATATTTGTTTGCAAAGTTGTATAAGCTTCATCATATGATTGATTGATAGCTGTGAATGGAGAGAGACAATCCGGTCCAATGCTGGCAAGAAGGCTCCAGAAGTTGCTGTCCACCTTGGGACCTTCATTATTTTTAACACCTGTCCAGCTTGGATATTTTCCTCCCATCTATACTACATAAAACCTGCCCCAAACTGGAAATGGAATCAAATAGAGGAAACGATGAAGAAGTAAAATAAAAAATAATAATAATAATAACAATTGCATATATTAAAAGAATATGGAACTGTTTTATAGTAAAAATGAGTTGACTACCAAGAGCTGTGAGACACTTCTTTTTACGGGAGCCAGGTGACCGTCCTCTACCCCGCTTCCGGACTCTGGAGGGGAGAAGATGAGTACAGCGTGAGGGCCAATGTCATGCTTCCATCTGGACTATACTCCCTGCAGAACTAGTCCCCGTCCACTAATAGTGACCCGACCGCCTGTAGGCCCGGTTCTTCGTCAAAGGGGCTGCCGAAAACTTTGGAGTAGATGAGGAATATCAACGGGATCAGCTTCAACTTCTTTGATTTCAACGAAGTCAAGCTCGAGGGTTCGAATCCTGCAATGGCGTTGGTGGTCTTGTGTTAATTAGAGTCCTACTCCTCGTTCTTTGGCTGCAGCTGCGCCTTTCATCTCCATTGACTGCAACTGATGGATTGTCTACAATAGTCCTGGCGAGTACATTATCTTTGTGAAAAATTCAAACTATTGCAGTCACTGATTATTAATCTCCTATCACAAATGATTATTAAACTGCTGAAAATAAATTCCCAGCTAATATCGAAAAATAACACAACTGCAACTTCACTTAAAATACGGAAAGAAATGCGCAACAGAATCAACACAATATTTTCGGACAAATTGTCCCTGGAAAAATCCTTAAGGGAAAACCAGTTCTACAGATGAGAAATTATATTAAACTTCAGCAAATCAAGAGATACAAAATTCCTTGCCTCACACTGGCAGAACTCCGACAACCTCCTAATTTCTCCCGCTGATATTTCTCACTGCTATCCCTGCGCTAACACTGCGCCCTTGCTAACACTGCAAGACTGTTTGCTAACACTGCAAACTCCTTCTCCAAAATGCTTCTTCTTCTGTGCCCTTGCTAACACTGCAAGACTGTTTGCTAACACTGCAAACAGCTTCACCAAAGCATCACCGCCTTGCTAATACTGCAAGACTGTTTGCTAACACTGCAAACTGCTTCTCCAAAAGCTTCCTGCCTTTGCTAACACTGCAAGACTGTTTGCTAACACTGCAAACTGCTTCACGAAAGCTTCTTCCTGTGCCCTTGCTAACACTGCAAGGCTGTTTGCTAACACTGCAAACAGCTTCACCAAAGCTTCTCACTATGCCCTCCTTTCCAAATGCCCCCTAGACCCCTTTTTATACTACTCTCGTTGGTAAACCAACGACTGAGATTAAATCAAACCAACGGCTGAGATTAAGACAACTCAACAGCCAATAATATAATTGGTTGCAAGGTGTCCAAAAGGGAATCTCTAAAATTAGTAAATAATAACCATTTACTAATTTTTGGCAAGTGGACAAACAGCTGTCCAAACCACCCATAAATACAACCGCTATTCATAGATAAGGACGAACAGCTGTCCAAGCTACCCATAAATAGTGCTTCTATTTCCGGGTCAGAAATAACAGCTGTCCAACTAACAATAATTAACACTCCCTCTTAGCAAGGAAGCTGTTCTGCATGACACCCATCTTATCTCTGAAGAAGATAAATTTGGTCTTTCCCAAAGCCTTTGTCAGAATGTCTGCTACCTGCTCATCTGTAGGTATGTATTGTAGTCGAACAACTTTCTTCAATCTGCACACGTGGGTCTCTTTGCTGTGTGCTACAAAGCCTTCTGGTTGTTCTATGTATACCTCCTCCTTCAACTCACCATTGAGGAATGCTGTCTTGACATCCATTTGATGGATCTGCCATCCCATCTGTGCTGCAAGTGAGATTACAGCTCGTATAGAAGTATACCTGGCAACTGGAGCAAATGTCTCCTCATAGTCTATTCCCTCCTTCTGAGAGAACCCCTTTGCCACAAACCTAGCCTTGTATTTCTCGATGCTACCATCTGCACCGTGCTTTATCTTATAAATCCAGCGTGATCCAACTACAGCCCTATCTGTTGGTCTAGGTACTACCTCCCACACATCATTCTGCATTATTGAAGAATATTCCTCAACCATAGCATCTCGCCATACCTGATGTTCTGCAGCTTCCTGATAGCTAGAAGGCTCACTATCTACCAACTGACTAACTAATGCCACATAGTCATTGAACTTGGCTGGTTGTCTTCGCTGTCTAGTACTCTTCCTAGGAGCTCCCACAAACTCTTGAGTATCCCTTTGTGTATCTGGAACCATATGGTTCCTGCTGCCAACTGTAGAGGATGAAATGTCAACCTCTAAATCTTCCAAATGCATTTTCTGTTGCACCTGTTGCTCCATACTCTGTGAATCTTCACTAACTGAGTCTACACTCGTACTGGTAACTGTACTTGAGCTCTGATACCATGTGAAAAATTCAAACTATTGCAGTCACTGATTATTAATCTCCTATCACAAATGATTATTAAACTGCTGAAAATAAATTCCCAGCTAATATCGAAAAATAACACAACTGCAACTTCACTTAAAATACGGAAAGAAATGCGCAACAGAATCAACACAATATTTTCGGACAAATTGTCTCTGGAAAAACTCCTAAGGGAAAACCAGTTCTACAGATAAGAAATTATATTAAACTTCAGCAAATCAAGAGATACAAAATTCCTTGCCTCACACTGGCAGAACTCCGACAACCTCCTAATTTCTCCCGCTGATATTTCTCACTGCTATCCCTGCGCTAACACTGCGCCCTTGCTAACACTGCAAGACTGTTTGCTAACACTGCAAACTCCTTCTCCAAAATGCTTCTTCTTCTGTGCCCTTGCTAACACTGCAAGACTGTTTGCTAACACTGCAAACAGCTTCACCAAAGCATCACCGCCTTGCTAATACTGCAAGACTGTTTGCTAACACTGCAAACTGCTTCTCCAAAAGCTTCCTGCCTTTGCTAACACTGCAAGACTGTTTGCTAACACTGCAAACTGCTTCACGAAAGCTTCTTCCTGTGCCCTTGCTAACACTGCAAGGCTGTTTGCTAACACTGCAAACAGCTTCACCAAAGCTTCTCACTATGCCCTCCTTTCTAAATGCCCCCTAGAACCCTTTTTATACTACTCTCATTGGTAAACCAACGACCGAGATTAAATCAAACCAACGGCTGAGATTAAGACAACTCAACAGCCAATAATAGAATTGGTTGCAAGGTGTCCAAAAGGGAATCTCTAAAATTAGTAAATAATAACCATTTACTAATTTTTGGCAAGTGGACAAACAGCTGTCCAAACCACCCATAAATACAACCGCTATTCATAGATAAGGATGAACAGCTGTCCAAGCTACCCATAAATAGTGCTGCTATTTCCGGATCAGAAATAACAACTGTCCAACTAACAATAATTAACAATCTTGTCTCATTAAATTGATAAATACCAAATTCATGTTTAGAACTCTCTATAGATCGCTGAGAGCTTGTGCTCAGTTCTGCTGGTTAGGAGCCTTGAACAATGAAGAGCAGAGATGATTTCTGTCAAGTTCAGGGGATAATCAGGTTCACGTCGCCGAAGGAAAAATATGCACTCGGTCAAATTCCTTTTACCAGCAAGAGTAGGAGGTTTGTGACAGAGATTCCGCTGTTGCCGTCGAAGTCTTCTTCATAATTTTTTCATAGAGGCCCTCATGGCCTGTGTACGAGTTTGATTGAGGGGACAGGAAATGAGAAAATGTAGGAATGAGCCGTTGCAAATAATCATTCCTCTAGCAATAGTGTTCTAGAGAATCCAGAGCATAAAATTTCTTTTATTTTTGCACCAAAAATTTAATTTAACCCCGGGGAAAATGCTAATGGCCAATCATAAATTAGTTGTTTTTTTTTGTTAAAAAATTAATTTTAAAATAAACCCAATTTTGAACTTTGGACGTACGCCTAGTTTGGTGGCAAAAAATTAATTATATGGGGCGACATTAGTTCCTAGGCAGGGACTAATAAAAAATTTGGGATTCAATTTTGGCCTGCAATGTAACAAACAATGTAACAAATAATGTGCAAGACATTTGCATCCCTGTTGATACCTTATTTTGTTGGTTCCATTTGTTTTTCCTTCATCGTTAGGGCGTTGCATTTTATGCTTATTGTTACAGCACATGCTTCTCATTTTTGGCCTTGTTTGCTCCTCCATATCTTGTTCTTCACGATTTGACTATCAATAATCCAGATACTTGTTTTTTATAAATACATCTCAATGTCCATGACACAGACTGTGCATTTTCCAAACTGGGTATCCCAATTTTCATGATGGGGATTTGTCTGTCATGTCAATCATCACAATCAGGCGGTGCAGTGAAAAAGAATGGCGACAAAATCAGGAGTAAAGTTAGGTCTCTGACAGAAGACGCCATGAATGGACACCAACTTTCACAAGATTTGGGTCAACCTAAGAAAATAGAAGGGGAAGGTAAGGGATCAACTTTTGTATGTGATGATAAATCAAAGGAAAGAATATGTAGACAGACACCTGTGCTTAGCCCAATTCCAGAGTCCCCTATTAATCACTCTGTGGAATCAAGTTGATTTCTCTCGTCGCTAATGTTTCGTCATAGTTAGGGCTACACCAGATTTTAATATTCTTTTGTAGGCACGATTGTCATTGTTGAGAGAAAGACCTCTCTTTTCTTATAGGAAAGTACGCCAAGTGGATTACCAGCAATACCCTTCATTCGCAACATACAAATTTACAGATTTGTGATTTATTTTTTAAGTAATTAATTGTTTCATTGTATCGGAGAAAAGGGTACCATTATTGATTATTGCAATAAGATATTTGGAAGTTTTAAGCATGAGATCCTGGAATTGGAGTTTCTCTTTTGTATGAAACATTGAAATATATTGGTTCTGATAAAATACTAAAAGAAAGATACATTAACATGACAAATTGGACAAGCTACTGCTTTCATTGGGTCGGTAGACTCAAAAAATTTTACAATACAAGCAGCCCGTCACTTGTACGTATAATAGGTGAATACGGTAAAGAATATAAAATAATAATATGAAGGAAAGAAAACACCGGAAAAGATTACATGTGCGGTACTAGCACCCTTTTTTTTCATACATAGTGTAGTGTAGATGAACAGATCCGAACTGTTAAAGTATAACAGCAGAGTAACATGATTGCAACAACAGGAATACTTTTACAGTATGTATTGATCAAATAGATTAGAAATTTATGAGTTCAGAAAATAATCCAAAGCTTTTTATACCGATTAGACAGCAGATTGTAAGCAATAGGCAAAACATTCAGTAGTCATTTGGGTTAACTTCACAGAACTTTAAAATCATAAGTTAGATTTTATCATATCAAAAAAGTTAGTATATCTTTGTGGCTGAGTGCTTAAAGTTAAGGTTTTAAAACTTTTTATGTATTCATGAATCTTTTTGAAGGGATCATGGGGTATAAAGTGTCCAAAATTGTCATTTCAAAAAGCTTGCCTAAAAATCAGCTATGTTCATGCACCAATACTTGCTCCCTCAAAAATGCTAGCACTTGTGGCTAAATGTGGCAATAGTCTTTGTGAAATGTACCGATAGTGGTGCACAAATGGGTTAATTACCAACCCAAAAAGCTAAAAATTGATTAACTATTAGTACATGTGCTTTTACTTTTGGGGCTCTTTTATAAGTAGTAATTGGGGGTTTTTTATGACAAAAATACAACGGCCCCTTGGTAATTGGGTCTTTTACCCTAACTGAACCTATAGATTTAATTTGTTTGACACATAATATCATTCTGAAATAACTTACCCTAACTTCATCCTTTAAATATTATAATATTGCAATTTTGATAATTTTCTCATATGTTTTTACATGCAAGTAATTATTAATTATTCGACAATTAGAATATAAATCTTACCCAGGGGAGTTTATGAAACAACCCCCTCCCTCCTGGGTAAGGTTTAGATTGTGATGGTTGGATTCATGCCTTGTAAAATTAGAGACAAAGCTAAATAATAACATAAAACAAAATAATAGAAAGTACAATATGTAGAAACTATTCTTTGAAAATAGTGTTTATATAAGTTAGAGTTCTCCATACTACTCCATAATAGTCACCTAGCTATTATCCAATTTTCTAGCATTATTGGCAAGGTATTTTTAAGTGGCTAATATTCGCAAATTGGCTAATTTTAGAATTTTTTGGCTAGTAATTTAAGATTTGATACAACCTAAATCGCTATAGTTTTATAAAATTTAGTTCTAGAATATTTAAAATCGCTCAATAATTTATTTTATTGAAAAATTTAAACTCAAATATTCACCACAATATTCATTACATGATTAGATTTGAGTCACCTAAATATAATATATTATTGGAGAAATTATACTTGACTGACCAATAATTATCATAATTATTAGTTACTTTAGGGATATATCACCAATATTTAGTTTTCACTATTAATTTAAAGTATATGTAACGATCCTCATAATATTCTACGAGGTAAAAAATAATAATTTTGATTTGTAATATTCCATGGCGATTAATGAACTTCCTATTATTATTGAGATTCGTCAATATTTTATACAAAAAAATTATGATTCGAAAATAATTGCCAATGTTAATCATATTTAGAATAAAAATTTGAGAGATTTGCCAATAGAAAAAGTTTTGGTTTTTCAAAATAATGAAAGATTCGCTAATATTTTATATCTTTTTTTGGAGGTGGCTTTCTTATAGTTTATCCTAGTTATTGGATACTATTTGCACATGAAGTTTCTTATCATATTTGTAGAGGTATAAAAGTGAACTCATATCCATTTCAACCCTATTGGATGTATTTCTTCACATATATGTTTGATAATCTCAATGAAGTGGATATATCATTTGATCCCCAAGCTTCTCCAACTATTGAGCATCTGTCTATCTTCTATTAAATCCCTCCTTGTCTTCAAAGTGTCAACCTCTTCACAAGTGCTTCATATTCAATAATGTTGTCACCTTTATCTAGATATAGTGTTTCTTCTACAACAACTACATCCAAGAAAATAAGGATTGACTTGGTAGAAGTCTTCTTTATAAACTTAGTCACTACTGGCTTCTCCACTTTTACAAGATTCACCAAATGAAAACAAGTATTTGATGAAATAACTTTCAAAAATTTCTCTCAAAATGCTTCAACTAAGTATTGACTGCAACTTTTCTTGACTTCCCAATGGTCATCCAAAAACAATTTCCACAAACCTCTCTCAACTAATCATTGATATAGTGTTTTTCAACAACAACAACAGGATCATAAGTGTCAAGATTAATAAATGGTGGAACATTTTCACTAAAAGCATATAGCTGATCATATGGTGAAGGATCTTGAGACACCATATTGACACTTTTCCAAGTACCTGTTGTAGGATAAAATTCTTGAGGCTTTGGTTTAGGTACATGTAATACAAGAGCTTTTCCTATGTTCAAAGCTCACATACGCTGGAGATCTGCTTGAGAACTTGGGAAGTTACTTGTAGAGCGAGTAAAGGTTTGGCTATTCTGTGGAAATTTAGCAGTAAGAGCTTGCTCTATTTTTTAAGGCACATTACTGAGAGTTTGATGGATAGCTTGGGTATCAGCAAGTTATTGGGAACAAACTTGCGTTGTTGTCTGTTCTATAATAGAAACAGTTCTAGCTATGGTTTGAGTTGTTGTAGACAATGTTTGTGCTCGGCCAGAAATATTATGAGTGGTTGCAGAGAGCGAAGACAAACGATTCGTACTATCGGTCCACCACGCTTCAGATTATTGGCGAAAACTCTAATAGGAAGACTTAAGGGTGGCAATATCAGATTGCATTTGTGTAGCAAATTGCTGGTTCAAGTGGCTTTCAAGGGCTTGAAGGGAAGCAATGACAGTATGAAAGTTGGTATTAGTGTTGGCAGTGGCTTGCTGATTAGCGAGTTCCATTTGGACTAGCTTTTGCATCATATTTTGTTGCACAAGCAAGGCTTTGCGAATACACAGATTTGCATAGTTTAACATCTTGATCTGTGTAGGGGCATCAGGTTTTCCTGAGGCTATGACATGTTGAGACCAGTAAGGAATACTAAACTTATCACCTGTTGACTGCAAGATAAAGTCATGAAAGGTAGGTATGACTAGTTCTTGCAATTTGGCTTCATCAAAGGATGTCTTTTGACCAGACATAATCATGCGCACATAGCGAGGGCGTATGAAAGAACAATTTGTACATTGCATACTATTATCTTCTAATTCCATAAACTGCAGGTGTGTACAAGGAGCAGCTAAAGGATTAGAAACTGAAGAGGAACTACTATTTTCAGAGGGTTGTAAACTAGCTTCAGAAGGAGCTGGAGGTGGTCTCAATGGAGGTAGTGATGTCATAGATGTTAGAGGAGCTTTGCCTTTCATAAAACTAGTAGTAGAAAAAGATTGACTACGAGGCAAATGCTTAGCAGAGGCTGCACTATTTACTTCAGTAAAGGAAATACAAGCTTGCTTATCATCCTCTTGCACATTAGCGATGGTTGTCAAATTCTTTGGACCTTCTAGTTGCTTTAAAGCTTTTAGATCTATGATCCATTCTTTTGGAACTTGAATATCAGACAATTGTAACATTCTTGGCACAGTTATCTGAGCACCTTTGGCTTCTGTTTACCAGACTAGAGAATATTTATTCTGACTCTTATCCACTCTTGGATCTTTCACAATTGGGACTGTACTGTTAAATAGTCAACCATACAAGGCAAACCAGAGGGCATGTGTGTGAGATCCAGGTTTCATATTCAAATATTGCGTACCAAACTGAAACATAAGAACTTTGTCTAAATGATCATCTAACAGACTGATTGCAAAGTTTGGTATAACATCAAATGCTGTGGCACCTACAGCCATAAGAGCAGAGATGCCTCCCATGAGCATATCGCAATAGCGATTATGGCGTGCATCTAGTAATGTCATAAAGACAGTTGCTGGGATACCTTTTCGGTATAAGGGTTCTATTCCTGCCACAATACTTCCTATATGCAAATATTTGAAACCATTTTTTGTTTTTGCTTGTTTTACTAAACCCTGGATATCTTTACTTGATAACAGATTTATAAAATTGTGAAGCTAATTATTTTTGCATGAACCATGATGTGTGTAAGAACCATCAAAATAGAACTTCCAAGTTACCATCTCTATTTGAAGAATGTGCATATCTAGAAAATAAAATTAGATAGGATTTGAGCTCTCTATAGCTGCATCTGTCAATTGGTCAGCAATGGCTTGTCCTTTTATTAATTTCCTATCGACATAGTCGCTATCGAATTTGCTCAGGATCATCACCCACTTGGCTAATCTGACTGTTAATGTTGTTTTTTTGAGAAGATATTTGAGGGGATCAATCTTGGAGATGAGCTTGACCTTATATGTCAAAAGATAATGGCATAGCTTTTGACAAGCAAAAAGTATGGCTAAACATTCCTTTTCAATAAAGGAGTAATTTAGTTGGGTCAGTGCAAGAAGTTGGGTCTCACTTTTGGCCAAAAAGTGGAAGTGTTTTTCCTATTTTTGAAATATTTTGTCAATTGATGTCAAAATTTGAGGTATTTAGAGATTGAATATTAAAAAACTCTAGAAATAAAATTTTTAGTGTTTGGAATCTAGTTTTTGAATATGTAATTTATTTTTGCACCCATATGATAGATTATTTTTTTGTATGGATCTTTAAAAACCACTTTTTCAAAATGCCTGTTTCAGGACCATACCATGCTCGTGTACGGACACTATAATTTGACACAAATAAGTGAATTTTTGCAAATCCTTTTAAAGGGAGTTACCTAATATACTTAAGATTGATGAAAATATTTTTCCTTAATTTTTTATTGAATTTTTTTTTTTTTTATTAATTATTAATTGGCTATAAAGGTAAATTTTAAGACCTCTCGTGTACGGACCACATAATTTGATCAAAATCTCACTTTTTCCAATTTATTTTTTTTTAATATAAAAAGAATTGTATGTAGATTGATGACATATAAATTAATTTAAGAAAAATTATAAAATAAAAAAGTTATTAAAGTTTTAGTGAATGTCACTTTTTAATGTTTAGGAGATAGTTTTCATTAATAAATAATGGGAAAATAGAAAATAAACTAATAACACTATAAAATTTACATTTTTGAAATCAGAACAGTAAGACCTATAATGGGTTTTTGTCTTGCCAAAAAATTCAATAGGAATGACTATAAAAAAATTATGACAATACCAGAAATTGTCGATTAAATGCCTTAGAAAAAAAAGAATCACAAAGGCATGGCTTGGTGGGACCAAGCCTATGCCATGCCTTCCCCCAAGGCAAAACCCCATGCAAAAGTTAGGAGCCATACCAAATTCCCGCTTGCGTCTCACGAATCGGGCACCTGATTTGTAATTCAAAAATCGGGTGCTCGATTGCTTTGAACCATTGTACCCAATTTCTTAAAAATTGGGCACCCAATTCTTTTAAAAATCGGGTACCCGATTTATAAATGGGTAACTGATTTTTAAAGAATCGGGTGCCCAATTTTTAAGAAATTGGGTACCCATTTCTAATGTACCTGTTGGGCCCCAAAAGCTACCCCACCAACCCAATTTCAATGATTGAAATGATTGAACAATAGTTTCGACCTGCAACACCGAATTTTGTCACGCTTATTCTATTTTCTTGTCCTCTTATACAATTTGTAGGCTATTGATTCAAATTTAAAATTGGTGCAAACATGGGATCAAAACAACGAAGAAAGAAGAAAGCAAGAGTTCTGACAGCTGAGGAGATTGCAACAAATAAAGAGAATGAAGCACAATGTCAACAAGAGAGAAGACAGAGAATTAGAGACTTGAACAATATTTCAAAGGAGAAAGACATTGATGATACCACGATGGATGAAGAGGTCAAAGAAGAGAACCCAATACAAGAAAATTCAGGTGCACATTCTAATCATGCGTTCAATACAGGTGTATCTCCAAACCCTCAAATTTTCTCTTATGATGAAATTGGTGATTTTTTAGAAGCAGGTTATGATTCAAAAGATTTAGATTTTCTTCATGAGAAGCAATTGTCAAACGATCATGCACAAAACACTCCAATTGAAATGCATGCCCCAAAAGAAATACCAAGAAAATTTGAAAATGATATTCAAATCCCAAATAACAGTGAAAATAGTAAAGTGTCTGAAAATAAAAATTGCATGAATGTAGACACAGAAACACCAACTATTGAACAAACATGTCAGGATGATAGTAAAGTGTCTGAACATAATTTTCATATTCCTAATGATGTGTTAGATAATCTTGAGGGATTGGTTTCATGGAGACAAATTAGGACACATGCTAATAGATTGTATAGGCATTTTTTTTATAATAAGAAATTTGGGTTTCAATGTCAGCTAATGTTGTAACTAATTAAAATGTCTAAAATGTGAAAAGTAATGAGAAGGTTGGGAATGTATGCAAAACCCAAGAATAAAAATGAGTCTTTAAAACAAGTTGTATCCATTGTTGCTAGTGCTTTTGATGTTATCGAAAAGAGAAGTCAGTCTAAAGATAAGAATGTAGCACGATGAGCAATAACAACAGCTTTAGTTGACAAATCAAAATCTGACAAAAGATTGATTACCGACATAAGTGGATATCTTAATGTGAATCGTAAGACTTTAGAAAGAGCTATAAAGAGAAGGGTTAACTTTGAATGTGATCTAGCAAATATTTTATGGACTTCTAGTGGTAGACTCCCGAAATGTGATATGAATCTTACAAGTGAAATCAAAAGTTTGATTGAAAATTTTTGGCATGATAATACAAGAGTATCACCTAATTCAAGAGATGTTCTTAAATTGAGAATTGGGTCAAAAATACGTGATCCACATCCTAAACACCTTTTGGACATGACTCAAACTGAATTGTTTAAAAATTTTGTAGATGGTAAGTTATTAAATATTACCATTAGTCAAAGATCTTTTGAAAAGTGTAAACCATGGTATGTAAGGATTAACAAGGAAAGAATCACATGTTTTTGTAAAACTCATATTCAATTTTGTTACCATTATGATGTATTTCAATCTATACGTGGTACCATGCATAGTAAAGAAATGTTGCAAGAATGTGGTATAAAAATACCACCTCAAACTATAAAAGATTTCATATCAGGTTTTTTTTGTAAGCCACCTAATGATCAATACTTTCTTTTCAATCCATGTCTTTCTAGTACATGTGATATGTGCGGCAATCTTTCTTTGTTAGATGAATGTTTGCATGAAAATGATTTGACTACTTTTGGACAACAATTAGTTGAGATAAAAAGATTCAAAACTATTGAATATCCATTGAAGGATGGGAAGATTGGAAGAAGGTGTGATCTAGTTACAGATAAAGTTAGTTGTGATGCATTTATGGATGAGTTTAAGAGTGTGATCATACCAAAATATGTTAAACACTCTCAATATTCTAGATAGCTTGATGGACAATTTCACATATGTAAGAAGACATTTCCAATTAGTACTATACTTTCTATTGTTGACTTTGTAGAGAACTACACGCTTGCACTGCAAGAAGAGGTACAACCACAATATTACAATTTAGTGCAAGTAACAATTTATGTTCATATAGTTTATAGGCATGCACCTGATAGTACAGAGGAGGATCGAAAAATATTGAGAGAGTACCATTTTTATTTAAGTGATAATAAACTCCATTCATCTGAGTTTGTCCAATATTGTTTCAAGGTCTTTTATGATAATTTAAAAGAGAGACAAATTCAAATGACACAACATTGGATATGGTCAAATAATTGTACAGGACAATTCAAGAATGCTAGAATGCTCTATTGGTTGAGTAGGACACATAAGCAAACTAACATCCAACATGTGTGAAGTTTTTTTGAGGCTGGACATGGTAAAGGAGAACATGATGGTGTTGGTGCATGTGTGAAGAGAGCCCTTAGTAGAGAGCAATTAAAATTTGAGGAAAAAGCTAAATTCAAAAATACACATGAGATTGTCAAATGGTGTAACAAATATTTATACACGAGATCAAGTCAAAACTCTACAATCAAACGTTTCTTCTACCTAGTTGAAGAAAATAATATCCCTTCAAGATATGATTGTGATACAATTAGTGGTTCAGCTAAATGGCATTCATTTAGGAGTTTAGATTCTAACACTTGGACTATATGGATTAGGGAGCTTGCTTGTTTTTGTCAATTTTGTCTTGCAGGTGAATGGGAAGAATGTGAGAATACAGAATGGGTTGAAGATTGGCAACAAAGATCATTAGCACCTACTAACACGCATTTTGAAGATGATATAGTAAATGAAGGCCAGAATGTTAATTTTGCATCAGAAGACTATGATCGTATTTCAGACCTCATAGAACTTGGTATGCACAATTTAATTAGATTTTTTTGTGATCTCATGCTTCAATTTATATAATTTTCATATGTACACTGATGTGATTAAAGTGTTTCTATACTTTATCTTATCTTGTAGGACATGTTTATGCTGTTATTGCACCTAGTGATAATGATTAACAGACTAAGTATTGGCTAGCTAGATGTGTGGAACCTAAGAAAAAATTGACATGTCATCAAGTAGATGATGATGGTTTTGAGTATCCAATCGGGTCTGTTGTTGTAGCTCGCACTTGGCTACGTAGATACCTAACAAGAAGAAATGGTTTGCCAGCATTTGAAGACTACCAAACTAAAAAGAAGATTTTACACTATTCTCATTTGGTTGTGGCAACAAATATCAAATTAGAAAGATACAAAGGGAGACCCGCCAATAAGGTATTATGGACAATTTCAATGGACGAGCACAAGACAATCATAGATGCATTGCAAAAGAGAGAGGATGCAGATGGTACAGTGGGATGACTACATTTAAATCAAACACGTGTAAGTTTTTTCATTATTGTATTATTTATATATATATATGTACTTATATAATTTAATTACATGTATGTTTGTGTTGTCAATACCAATTTAGAGAACTTATATACCTCTTATTCAAGTCTCAATTACAATTTATGCAAATTTAAATGTTAAAGTGGATCGAACATCAACATCTTGTGCAATTTCACATAGTAAGTACATACAAATTACACATATATATTTACATAGTTCAGATACCTTGAATATTAATTTATATGTTTATTAACATGTTGTTTTTGTTTTATATTTTTATTTTACAGGACCTCATTTGAAGAGATGTGTTCAACCAATTTTATGTTTCAAATGAGTTCACTGAACTATAAATATATCATTGACATTGTCTTACATATATTGTGAAATATGTTGTACTTGAACTAATTCAAAAATGAGAGTTTACTTCTATTTGAAAGTTAAAGGTATGTGCACTTGATAAATTATAAATTAATTTTCAATTTAAGTAATGACCTCCTATTTTGTTCCATTACTTTTACATTCAAGCATGTTTAAATTAATGTTTGTTTGAAGTTTCAAATTACTATTGATTATAATATTAAAAACAAGTCACTTGCACATGATAATTTAAAGATCATTACTCATTGTATTGATTATATGTTAGATCATTACTCATTGTATTCATTGTATTGATTATATCTTACATTACCAAACAACACATTAAGATCACTTATGATGTACATTGTTAGGTACGTTATCCATACATGTGTGTCTTAAGGGGACATGGGAGTCCTAATAGGTCATGTTATGTCTATTATAGGCTATGATAGGTATTCATATGTTTACTACCACATAATAGGTCTTATTAGGTGATAATGAGTCTTACATTACCAAACAACACATTAAGATCACTTATGATACATTGTTAGGTACGTTATCAATACATTTTTTAATCTAGTAGGTCAAATTTATTTGTATGAATCTCAATGCATAAATTTGATGTGATATTTATCCAATAATGCTCTATAGATAGTTAAAATTATTGTTCATCTTGCATATATACTTACAAAATGTGTCATATGTTCATGAATAAAATATGTCAGAATAAAGAAAATGGTTTGAATATACTTAAAACATGGTGAAACATATTAATATATATACTACATACACAAGAATGATAAGAAGTCGTAAAAAAATAGTACATGGTCTAACATACATCATAACATGATCTATGAAGTGAAAAAATGCATGGTCTAACATACAGTTTTAACTATCCTAACACAAAGTGTGTACATCATAAATAATATATACATCATAAAAACACAATCTATAGGTGCCAACAAGACCTAATCTATTTGATAAAATGTCCTCTTTGCTCCACGCGAAGAGGACTCAGATGGATCATCATGTGTAATATGAGTCATCTCATCATGTCAGACACCCTGTGAGGTAGATGTATCACCTTGTGTAACATGAGGCACATCTCATCATGTACATGCTTAATTGAAATGGGTCTCAAAATATAGCTTGTAAATAAATTAAATATTCACTACATAATAAAATAAATTATACCACATGAGATGGGTGTCCCTCAGTAATGGGAGGAGGTGCACTGTCAAAAATACCAAATGCAGTAGTGGTGAGGTCCTGTAACTTACAATACATACATTTTTTTAATTTGATTTTAGAGCATAATGAACTATACATTATGTACACAAATCACAATACTAACCTCAAATGATGATGTAGGTACCTCCATCTGGCTAAGTCTTGTGCTCTCAGCAACACTCATGGTGACGTAGTCCTAAAATTCTGGATACATAAACGTTTAGTCAAAATTAAATATACATGAATAATTACAAAGTACATAATTTGTACACTACATTTTGTATACACTATAAATTTAACATGTATATATAATGTATATATCATACTTGAGTGGTAGCCAATGTCACAGATGTGTCTACAGGTATGCTAGCACGATAATCATAAGATGGAGTCGAAAATAGACTATACTGAGGCTTGTATGGATGAGTATGATATTTATGCTCTTGTTCATAAAATCAGAACACATAAAATATATATACATGTGATTCAAAATTGTTCAAATTATAAGTTAATAATAATGTGCATACATAAAAATAATACAAATTATTTGTCTTCAGTCAAAAGTTCATACCACATGTATTTGAGGCTGTGCCTCAGTGGTAACTGGAGTAGGACTTGTACTAACATCAATATGTGTAGATGTAGACAATCCCTACAAAATCAAATAAAAATAACATATGAGCACATGTTATTAAATTCGAATTTGAATGTACATTTTTATAGTGTAATTCAAAGTGTATGCCGTAGAAGGGACACCAACGTCTATAGGTCTCGAAAAAAGACTATACTGCCTCCTAGGAGGAAGAGTATCATCCATCCTCTGTTATTTGAAAAGTACAAATTAATATAGTTAATACAATTACACATGTATGTAGAAAATAAATAATTATGTGCACTTTATACTTATATTGAAATTAAAATTTTACTTGCTGCTCTTGACTCTCTCCAGGCTCTCCCTGTTGCATGAGGTCAACAAATGATGACATGTCTATCTCATCACTACCATCACCATGGGCAATGTATACATCATCATCAAAATTTTCACCCTTAGCATAATGGCCATCGTGTGTTGCACCACGATCGCTCAGGGGGCCTGTGCATATGTCTCCACAGCTAGTACAAACATGTCCAAGTGGAGGAGCATGTACTACCTACGTCCATTGTTGTACCAAATTGCCCAAAAGGGCACTCAAATGGGTAAAAGTAGATGAAACTACATGATGATGGTGAGGAGCAGGCACAACAGGCACAGGAAGAGGTACAAGGGGCTTAGCTCGCCTGCAATTTCTCATTCTATCACTCAGCTTTGCCCCAAGCCTATCCTGAGGCATCCCTCTACCAACCCCCTGAAATTCTTTCATATCAAAATAGTTGGGTTTCAAACCCAACTCAAACTCAACCCATAAATTCCTAAGGAAGTACATGGGCACCTCATGGTTAGCGTGTGGTGGATGGTCAAATACCATCCACCACCACTCCCAAAAATGTGTTGTTATGCGCGGATGTGTACACCACCTAATGGAAATACGAGGCTTCTTATCACTAATTGGTTCACCCATCTTAGGGTTTACAAAATAATGTTGAAAATTCCCTTTACCTATATGCAGGTTATAAACCTCTCTGTATGATAAGCCATCAGAGTAAAAGCCACGCATGCTTTCCCTCCATGATCTAAATGAATCGATGTA
Organism: Cupressus sempervirens; assembly: GCA_028749045.1. Taxonomy (NCBI): domain Eukaryota; kingdom Viridiplantae; phylum Streptophyta; class Pinopsida; order Cupressales; family Cupressaceae; genus Cupressus; species Cupressus sempervirens. The sequence continues at coordinate 763,078,705 of CM053786.1, read as the reverse complement.
TAAATCAAAATGATGGATGGAGTCAACCATGCCTTGCATGCTATCTATAAGACGTAGTAGGTCAGGGGCGGGGGGGGATGGTGCCTCTCATGTCGGATAGCCTCTATATCACTCATGAGGTCGTTGAGGTTACGCCTTATGGTCTCACGCAGCTCATCTGCGATGGGTGGTGGAGGTGTAGGTGGAGGTGGAGGTGGAGGTGGAGGTGGAGGTGGAGGTGGATGAGGTGGAGGTGGGGGTATGGGAGGGGGAGGGGGTGGTAGTGGGTCCATCAAATATAATCTACATATATATTTAAACAACATAAAACATAAAACATGACAAAAATACATCACAACATAATACATGACAAAATTACTATTTAATAAAATTTAAATCTAAAATTTATCAACTAGATATATATAAATGCACATATCTTTATTAAAATCATATCAATTAAATAAATAAAGTTAAGCACTTAAGTCAAATTAAACATTAAATACTAAATTTTTAAGTCTAATCATAAAATAATAGTCCAAAAAAATATATCTAGGTTAGTTCAAGGTTTCTTTTCTTAAAATAGGAGCCACCAAGCTAATTTTGCTTTCATGTACATTTATTTTGTGACACTGGGGGATTGTATGAACTCATTATGGATTATACATGTTCATGTCTCAAGATGAAACAAAGTTAAGATTATGACAAGGTTATGATTTACGATTTTGTTATGTTAACAGTTTTCATGATGGCTAAGCTTAAGATTATTATAATGATTGAGATCCTTTAATGTTAGGGAACTTACGTAGGATTATGGTTTTAGTTAAAATTAAATTTACCTATTTTGGATATTTATTATGGTCCTATTGTTTATAGGATATATAATAGATGGCGTTAAGATGAGAGTTAAGGTTACAATTATCTAATGAAAGCTTAGAGATAGAATTATGATTTGATTAAAAAATATTTATGATTGCAGTTTGAATCCTAACTATTATCTGCTTTTTAATGAAAACTATAAGTGTAGATCATGTCAGGTAATGAACTAATACATGTGAACCCTATCCCTAACCATCTAATAATCCTAATTCTAATCATAATCCATAATTCATTACCTTATGAAGCTTTGGCTATCCATTTTATTGCCAAAGTAATCCCTTGGCTATCCACAAAATGTTCCTAATAGATTTATATATAAGACCAAATTGATTTAAATAAAATGAGCAAGAAGAAGAGAAACTTACACCCAATATTGAAGGAGATAATCTTTTAACATACTTGAATTCTACCAACCAAAGTGAGATAATTAGAGTTCCAGTTGTTGAGTTTTCCAAAGATTTTCTTCTTGATATAAAGACACATTTCATTTATATGTTAGGGTTTACTACAAATGGAATCCCTAGGTACCTAACCACTTAATTATGAAATCTCCATCCAATACCATATTTACTACACAAGGTAGGGGACTCAATATTTAGCCCCAATAAGGTAGATGTAGAGACATAAATCTTACTACCCGATACAAAGAAAAGAGGTCCAATTTTATCATTAAATGACTTGTGTTGCACTCTTCTAGCTTAAAAAAAATACAAATATATTATCAACAAACTATGTATGTTAGATACTTATTAATTATTTGGAGAGTAGATCCTATAACTTTTAGAGACAATTGGTTATCTCTAAGGAGATAATGTAATGAGTCAATGTTCAACAATAAAAAATAAAGAGGATGCAAGAGGACACCCTTTCATAATTGATCTAGAGAGTCCTAAAAATAATGATCTAACCCCATTAATTTATTTACTAAAACCTTGACACCAATCATAAGAGAGGACACCATTTGACATTTAATTTTGGATGGAGAGCTTGCAACATCATCATAGTGAAACTCCATTCCACCCTTTTGTAGACATTTTCATAATCAATTACTTGAGCATGCCTACACTCTATCCTAGAAATGTTTCTCAATCCAAAGTCTTCCAATAGGTTATCAAGTTCTCCAATATGCATAAATATCCTTAACAAAACACTTTTGTGTAGGGTTAATGATCTTGGGTAGGATATCTTCTAGTCTAGAGGCTAAGACCTTGGCAATAATTTTTTTGTATGATATTTATTTAGGAGTGTCCTATGTCTAATTTTTAATGAGATTGGGGATCAATTGATTACTTGACCTAGGGATTTTATGAGCCCTCCGTTGATCACTTGACCAATTTTATGAGCCCTACATTGATCACTTGATCAATTTTATGAGCCCTCCATTGATTACTTGACGTAGGGATTTCTCATTACTAATTTTTTGGATGTGTTAGATTGTGGTGACTGATCAGGAAAGTACTGTACATACATATTATGGCCGACATATGGCTGACATGTTATAAACCTAAAGCGGTTTAATACTTGTATAAAAAGGGCTTAGGGTTGGGTATTTTTCATTGTGTTGTTATATGAAATTGGTTCTTGCGGCGGTATTGAGCTGTAAGGGATTACAGATTGTAATTAGGTTGTAATCACTGGATTGTAATAAGATCAAACTTGCTGTTTGGTGGACGTAGCCCAGGAATTGGGTGAACCACATTAAATCTTGGTGCCTTGTGTTCATTTCTGTGTGTTCTATTATTTTTTCTGTTATTGGTTATATTTGCATGTAGTTTTTTATTTCTGTCTGTGGTTTATCCTAACAGGATGAAGGAGTTGATTTATGATAGAAATGGGTTTATCACTTGGAATAATGCATCTTCATTCTAGGAATGATGGTTCTCATTTTATCCCTATCTTCTAAATCATTTTGAACTATCATCTTCTTCTAACCAAAAAAATTGATAGTAAAATTAGGAAAAAGATCTTACTATATATATCACTAGGGGGTGGGTATTTCTTTTTATAGAATAAGGCAATATTTTGTTATGTGGCCTTCCATTCTACAAAGGTAATAAACATTTAGGCTACCCTTACAGGAAAATAGGAAACAAATAGGGGAATCTCCAGTCTCCAAAAAACACTTTTAGGCACTTCCAACCCAAGATAAATAGAAATTAGTCCACCCTAACATAATTATCTAGTTAGGGATTGGGGTGCTAGAGTGCTTCAATACCCTCCTAATTAGATATTACATGATGAATACTCACTTAGGATATAAAGGTTTAGGCATCCAATGGAAAGACAAGTTATTCACTTCTTTAGATATATTCTTAGGCATCCAAGGGTCTAGTCTGGGCTCCTACTTGCACTGATGTGGACACATCCACCTCTTGATTTTCAGGGAGGGTTACTTAATTAGATGCCTGATTCATTCAAGTCTCTTATAAATTTTTTATGATGTATCATTTTGAGACCTTGATATCAATGTTTAATTAGTTTTAGGATTAGGGTTTAGTTTGGTTTGTATTGTTTGATTAGGTTTACATGCTTAAGTTTCAATTAGGACAAGAGTTAATAAACTGAATTAAGTTTTAAAGTGCTAAATTTGGTTTTAGATATAGAATTATAGTTAGAGCTTTTAGATTAAAAACCAACATTAATACAAAAAAGTTAGGTTTGAATTTTGTTTTAAAATGTTCAATATATTATTGAGTTCTAGTTTAGGGTGATTTGGTTTAGTCTTAAGGTCAATGTTTAACTTGGTTCAATCTTCTAGGGTAATGGTTCAATTTGGTTAATGGTTGGGGAAAGGATTTTTAAGGTTAAATTCAAGGTTTCAACTCTTAAGTTGGGATATATAATTAGGTTTATGATCATGGTTTAATTCAATTTGGTTTATAAGTATAATATTAATTAGTTAAGGGCCAAGGTTACCTTTCAATCTTAGGGTTTGACATTTATAAAATTAGTACTCAAGGTAAGATATATGAAAGTTATTTAATTATTTATATATTAGCTAGTGTAGGTTTTAGCAAATTAAGATTAAGGTTAAGATGATAGTAAGGGTTATGATTAGAGTTAAATTCAATACAAATTGACATTGTAGTTAATCCTAAATGACGCCCAGCCAAGGGATCCAAAGAACTAATCAAAAGTTTTACTAAGCAAGCAATAACATACATACAATAATTTACATTTATAAAAAACATAAGAGATTGCATTCCTTAATGAGCACATTTACATTTCATTTTTAAATAATTATAAACTACTAAAAGTAAAATAAATAACACATCCACATGAAAGAATATTAACTACTTCAGTTCAATCCATTTAAATAATGTATATACATTTGTTCCGAATGCCACTTGGCAAATTAATTCGGAATGCACAATCATCCACTGTACATGTTACAGGGTATGAAAGGCTGAAAGAATATACATTTATAAAATAGTTTACATCATCCATTTTCGATCCATGAAATAAAGTACAATACAATTTAAGTAAAATCATTTTAAATACTATAAGTTTTTTGTTTGGATCCCTTGGCAGGCTGTTATGTGATTAAGTACTTTATATATGTTTAGGGTTTTATTTATATTCTTAGGTCAAGATTATAGTTTAAACAATGAATTTAGGTCGAGGTTATAGTTAGAACAAGGTCGAGGTTATATGGTTTTAGGTCGAGGCTATATTTATTTGTAAAATTACATGTTTAAACAATGAATTTACATCTAATCTAATCATTCAACATTGTAATAAATACATAAATTAAATACATTTCAAAACATCTAAAATAAAATTTTTTTAAATAAACATTTATGAAACTATATTTTAATTAACAAATACAAAAATTTAAACATCTAAGTTCATTAACAATGTAAATTTACAATTTTGCGTACATATTAAAAGTGAAAAAATAATAAATTAACATACATATTAAATTGAAAATTGAAAAAAATAAAGTAAAATAGTATAAAACATATTAAAATACCTAGTGTATCGAAAACTAGCAGCAAGGGGGTAGTCGGTAGGGCTAAAAATCGGGCTCCCATTTTTGAGGTCATGAAAATGACCTCAAAAATGCCAAAAAAGCGGTTATATAAACTTTTACAAATCAGGTACCCGATTTGTAAGCAATCAGGTACCCGATTTTTTAAAACTCGGGCACCCTATTTGTAAAAGGGCAGGCACCCAATATTTGAGTGGCTTGGGCACCCGATCCAGTTTTCAATATCAAGTACCCAATTTTTAAAATTTGGCTCGGGTGCCCAAAGCTTAATTTTAGAAATCGGTACCTGATTTTTAAAAAATCGGGTACCCGTTTCTGAGAAGTACAATTCCGCAGATCTGACTTCTGTGAAATTGTGACCCAACTTCTTGCAATCACCTAGCTCATAGTTGACTAGGGTGCAATTGATGTAATAAATGGCTCTTTCCTTTCCTTGGTCATTTTATTATGCTAAGAGTGCTCCAATAGATTTTTTAGTTAGGGAAATATATAGTAATAATGGTTTGTGTGACACTAGAGGCACCAACAGATTCATCAAGTAGGTTTTGAGTAAATCAAAGGCTTTCTGAGATTGATCATCCCATTTGAAAATTATGTCTTTGTGTAATAAGTGGGTGAAAGGAACACACTTCTCTACTAACTAGGAAATGAAATGATAGACTGATTGAAGCCTTCCTTAGAGAGAACATAGCTAACTCAAGCTCTTTAGTGGTTGCATGGTAACTATGGCCTATAACTTTTCAAGATCAACTTGTATTCCTTTGGCAAAGATAATATATCCTAAAAGCTTGCTAGATTTGATGCCAAAAGCACATTTCTTTGGATTTAGCCTAACTTTGAATGCTTTTAAGAGAGAAAACATCTTGTCCAAGTTGGGGAGATGTTCTTCTCGAGTATGGGATTTAGCAAGGATTACATCTACATAGTCTTCCATAAAGACATGCATCATGTCATGAAATATAGTGGTCATAGACCATTGATAGGTGGCCCCTACATTCTTTAGCCCAAAGGGCATCACATTCCAACAAAATGTGCCCCATGCACAAGTAAAGGCTATTTTCTCTTGGTCTTCTAGAGCTATCCTAATCTGATTATACCCTCAAAATCAATCCATAAGTGAAAACATGGAATGGCCCACTATCAAATGTACAATGGTGTCAATGTTGGGAAGGGGGAAATCATCTTTAGGACATGCTTTCTTTACATCCCAAAAATTAATGCAAATGCATATGCTACCATCTTTCTTTGATATAGGCACAATGTTTGATATCCATGACACATATGCTAGGGGCCGAATGAAGTTGGTATTGATCAATTTCTCTAATTCTTCTTTGACTAGTAGAGCTATGTGGGGATGTATTTTCCTAATTTTTTGTTGACTAGCTTGACCTCCAAAGAAACGTTGAGGTGATGGAGGATTAAAGTTGGGTCTAATCTTGGCATGTCTATGTAAGACCATGCAAAGTTTATTTGCCTCTCTTCAAAGAAGCGAATGAATGCAGTTCTTTCCTTTGTGCTTAAAGACTACACTAAATAGATGCTCCTCGATTCTTGTTTTGTACCAATGTTGAATTTTTCATTGGTTTGATTAAGATGGATGATCTTTCCTCAGAGTGCTCAAGTAAGGTATCAATCATCTCATCTATGAGTGCCACAGTTGGGTTTTCACCATTAGATGTGTCACTTCTATTTATTTCCATTTTTTTCTCAAGATCAGCTAGAACTTGGTAGTGATCCTCAAGGCCATGAACTACTTGGCTTGTTCTAGTATGACTAAGATGATTGATATCAGACTTGGCTATGTGCATTTCTCTAGTTCTTCTTGGATGATATGGTTCAACTACATTAAGGTAGATGAAGACATCATGGTTCGTGTCAAAATGGGAAATATGGTGAGGCTCAATTGTATCCCAGCTAATGAGTTTGGGATGGACTAGGTAGAGTGATTCATAATATGAAAAGGGTTTCACAGGGTTCAAAGACATGATCTTGTTAGATGGTTCATACAATGTATCGGTTAGGTCTATGACATGTGCTTCCTCTAAAGTGTTAGGAAAAGTCGAGCTTGCTAGCAGTCCATAGTAATCATCTTTGACTTCTGCTAGAAAGAAGTTAGGAAATAGGGTTTGAAACTGAAACCCTTCAATATGTTCATCATCTTCATATGATGTAGTATGATGTGTCTATTTTGTACTAGCCCCTAAGTTGTTATGTTGTACTTTGGGTCTTGGTGAAGTAATACCCAAACAAGAGGTTGATCCTTGTTGAATGAAATCATTAGATGTGGGAATGTGACCAACATCACATTCTTTTTCATGGATGGAAAAAACTCCCACTTCGTGGAATTGTCATCGTCTTCATTATTGGAGGTGTCCATGATTGGTTCTCTTGTGTGTTATGAACTGGGGAGGGATAGATTTACATTTATTATATCAGTTGCCTTCTTGTTATTACCAACCCTTTCTTTTGGTACCCATGCCAAAGTGGAAGAGGCAAAAAATTTTTTCTTGGGACAAGACTTGAGGGTGATCTATGCCTTGCCTTGGTTGATGTACCCTACCCTTGCTTTGGATTTGTTAGACTGGAACTATGCTACAAGAGATTCAAAAATGCCTTTCCCTTTCCCTAAGGGGCCATCTCCCATATATCCCATCTTTTTCATTATTAAAACCTTTTCCATGTAGATGGGGGCAGATGTCAATATTTTTTTTACTAATTTAATCTACTATTTTTGGGGTTACTCCACTTGCCTTAACAAAATGTGCATGATAAGGTCTGGTGGTGGATGATGGTTTGCCATGAGATCTTGGACAAAGTGGGGGATCAAAAAAGGAGATTGAGTACTCACCTATCCCTCTGTGTTTCAGTTTACACTTCCTATCAAAATCCCTCATTAACCTATTCATTTCATCATAATGTGACTATTTAGGGTCCTTTAATGATAATTGGGAAGGAAGGGAAGAACTTGAATAACCAACTTTCTCTTTACCCTTAGTTGATGTAGATGAGTGGTCATTATTTCGATTGGTAGAACATGAAGTGTCTGTCGATGTGGACTGACTAATGTCATATGTCGGGGTGCCAGTTTCTTCCCTATTATGAGGAACAAGGGAGTTACAATATTGTGCAAAGTTCTGGTCCCTAGGTATGGTCACCTCTTGAGCCATGTATTGAAATTTAAGACATCGATGGTAAGTGGAGGGAACAACTTGCATGTCACGAATCCACAGTCTTCCTAATAGGATGTTATAAGTTAATTACAAGTCTAAGACTTGACAAATGGTTTCTTTCACAACTGGTTCTACCTTGATCAGTAGAATAACCATGCCTTTGGAGGATCTCTCCTCATCATCATAAGCTTTGATGGTGATTTTCTTCCATGGATCAACAAAATCCTTCGTATATCCTAGGACTCTCAACAAATTTAGTGTTCAAATGTTGAGACCTACCCAACCATCAATCAATGCTCTCTTAACTCCATTACTGTGGATAAAGAATTCAATATGCAGAGGGAAATTTTGTGACTAGATGACAAACATGTCATCTTGGGCAAATATTGCTGACCATGTTTTGAAAGCTACTCACATCCAGGTCATTTGGCACTAAGGCTTTGGTGAGGATTTCTTTATGCTCTAGTGAGATTTGCAACAACTCAAAAATGGAGATATGAGCGGGATTCTTAAATAACTATTTGACCAAGTTGTATTTAGGCAAGGATGAACTCATAGTTGCATAATTAGAATTTGTCACGCGTAAGCTGCATGATGGGCCTCTGGTAGGATCAATATGTGAAGCTCATCCAGTAGCGGCACATAGATCCTTCCTGAATGTCTCAAAAGGCCATTTTGACTCTAGGGCATAGCCTGAAAACTTACCTTCCAAAGGTCTCCCTGAATCGATCTCACTGCACACCTCTAGATACCACAAATCGGTGGGGAGTGCCTGAAGTTCTGACACCTCAAATCAACACTAAGAGTCATAGATGATATCACATGTTTCCTGCGACTCAAAGCATCAGCTACTACATTCTCCTTCCCTTGGATATACTTCACTTCAAAGTCATACTCGCACAAAAACTCCATCCAACGCCTCTGCCTAGCATTCAAATTAGGCTGCGTGAATATGTATTGAAGACTACGATGATCGCTATGTAGTTCAAATCTGTGTCCCAACAAGAAATGTCTCCATCTCACTAAGGCATGAACTACTGCTGCTAACTCAAGGTCATGTGTAGGATAGTTCAACTCATGATCCTTGAGTTTGCGTGATTCATATGCAATCACTTGACCATTCTGCATTAGAACTGCTCCAATATCCTCAAGGGAAGCATCTGTACACACCATGAAATCACCTTCTGGATTAGGTACTGCTAAGATCAGTGCACTGGTCAGAAGCTCTTTGAGTTTCTGAAATGCTTCTACACATTTTTCTATCCATAGAAACTTCTTTCCTTTCCTCTGAAGGGAGGTAATAGGATGTGCTATTCTGGAGAAGTTTTGGAAAAATCTGCGATAATAACCAGCTAGACCCATGAAACTACGAATCTTCGACACAGTAGTGGGTGCAGGCCAATCTACTATTGCCTGGATCTTCGCAGGGTCTACAAAGATACCTTTACCTGAAATAACGTGTCCTAAATACTGTATCTCTGATTGAAAGAAATCACACTTTGCCGCATTGGCATAAAGTTGATTATCTCTCAAGCACTGTAAAACCAATCTCAAATGTTCCTCATGCTCCTTCTAGGACCTAGAATATATCAGTATATCATCGAGGAACACAAGAATAAATCTATCAAGATAGGAACGAAACACCCCATTCATTAAGCACATGAAAACTGATGGAGTGTTCGTCAGCCCAAAGGGTACCACTGTGAACTCATAATGCTCGTAGTGAGTTTAGAAGGCGGTCTTATGAATACCATCCTCCTTGATGCGAAGTTGATGGTATCCTGACTTAAGATCAATCTTGGAGAACACTGTAGCTCCCTTGATCTGATCAAATAAATCATCAATCCTTGGTAAAGGATACCTGTTCTTTATTGTCACCTTGTTCAGCTGTCTGTAATCAATGCAAAGGCACAAAGAACCATCCTTCTTCTTTACGAAGAGCACTGGAGCTCCCCATGGTGATACACTAGGTTGAATACTACCCTTGGCCAAAAGTTCCTCTAACTGCAACTGCAACTCACTTAACTCCTGAGTGGTCATACGATAAGGAGCTCTAGAGATAGGCTCCGCACCTGGAGTGATCTCAATGCTAAAATCAATGTCTCTCTTCGGATGCATGCCTAGAATCTCACTTGGAAAGACATCTGCATACTCCTGTAAAATAGGGTGATCTAGGGTCTTCCTCGTAGAGTCTTCTTCATCTAGCTCATTTACAATATCGAAAAATACCTGACATCCCTTACGAAAGCTCTGCTTTAATTGCATAGCAGAGATCATCCGTAGAGATATAGGTCTCGGTATCCCCACAATCTCAACATCCTTCCCTTGGTCATCCTGACACACAATGGTCTTCTTTCTGCAGTCTATACTAGCCCTATGAGAGCCAAGCCAATCCATACCTAAGACCACATCGTAGGAGCCAAGAGGAATAACTCGAAGGTCAACTGAAGTCTCAAACTCTCCTATGCTAAGTCCACACTTATGAACTATAGAATCTGTCGAAGCTTTAGCACCTGAGGCTAGTTCCACTTGCCAACCATGATCTTTCTTAACCGACTCCAGCTTGCACTTAACAACTAGAGATGGAGAAATAAAAGAATATGTAGCACCTGAATCAAACAATACAGAGAGAGGTGTACCTCGGATAGCTCCTGTAGTCTCAACTACTGTCCCCTGATGGTCTGCCTGATGGTGATCCACCGCTACAAATACTCTATGAGATCTACTTGCATCTTCGACTGTAGGCTCAGATGCTGCTAGCCTAGGTCCTGAATACTGAGATGCTCTCTGTGGACAGTACGCTGCAATGTAACCAATCTGTCCACACGAATAACATTCGCTGCCCCTACCAGATCCTCTCCCTATAGGTGGTGCATTCGACCGCTAGTGGCTATCCCTGCTAGCAAAAGATTGGCTGCTCTGTGCAGGTTGAGCTTGCGAGTTCCGTTTATTGCGTTGAGTATTGCGATTGTTTCTAAAGTTGGAACCACCACCACCACTCTGTGCCTGAGGGTAAGATCCCTTCTGCTGCTGAGGTTGCTGTTGAGACTGCTACTGAGACTGATTCCCCTCAGGGAAGGGAGGCTTCCTATTTCCACCAGAATTGTGGTTGCCCTTAGATCCTGCTGTAGTAGGCGCTCCCACAAAACCCCCCTATCCAAGGTTGACACTCTTCTCTACAAGGATAGCTCGATGTACCGCATCCTTGAGGGTTTTAGGCTCAAATACCTTAACATTTTCAAGCCTCGAATTAAATGTTGTGCCAACTATGTTGGGTTGTCACTGAATCCCGAAAAGGGTATGAGCTCATAGAACTTGCACTCATACTCTACAATGGTCATAGTGTACTGTCTCAGGTTATGGAACTCATCTGCTCTATGCTGCTTCCATTCCTCTGGTAGGAAATGCTCATGGAAGCTCTCCAAGAAAATCTCCCAAGTGACACTACCCATTTTAATGCCCAACTTCTTTTCCTCAATAGTCCACCAAGTGGCCCCAAATAACTCCAGGTTGGTAATGGCAAACCTTGCTTTGACATTACTGTCAAAGTCCTGCTTAGCAAAAATCCTATCAAGGGCAATAAGCCACTATTCAGCTACATAACCAAACCCTTGCCCATTAAAGGGCTTGATCTTAGACCTCTGAAGGTCCTTCATCTGAGAAGATACAATGTATCTATGTCTATCCCTCTAAGGACTCCTAGACCTATGTCTATGCTCATGTCCTGCCTGGTGTGCTCTATCCTGCTCATGAACAGGAGGTAGGCAATCAATGATGGTTCGCATTATTTGCCTTAGATCAACCTCCTCAGAGCCAGCATGTTCCTCTCTCTGGTTCTCTTCCTGATGTTCACTGACATGCTCTTCCCTATTCTCTTCCTGAATGGGGCTCTCGTGGATAGACTCATGAACACTAATATCTTTGCCTCATCTACAACCTCTACCACGGCCAAGGCTACGGCCTCTAATAGAAGATCTCGTCCCAGATACCATCCTACAACAATATCCAAGATACAGAATGCTATAACAACCATAAAGCATAAATTGTAAATCGTATATATAAAAGACACACATTTTTCAAACAGTAAAAGCGTCATTTTCAGTTTTAAAGTCTAAGTGTTGAAGTATGAAAAATATGCAACTAATAGTTTACATCATGTTTCAATTCAGCTAGTTTCAAGTTTTAGTTTGAAAGAGATACAAATAATAGTTTAAGGTTTGCATTCTTGTTCAACTAGTTAACACTAGTGGCTTTCCAATATACCCAGAGCTCCCAATGTAGAAACTCGGGCTCTGATACCAGATGTAACGCCCCGCCAAGGGATCCAAAAGAAATAACCTAAAGTTTGACTAAGTTTGATAGCATTTCTTTTTTATAAAAAAGGAAGTATAACATACATCAAACACAAAGTAGCGGAAGCAATAACATACATAACAGGTTGCATTCCTTAAAGATCCCATGACGTTGAATCACATGTAAAATCTAATCTATCAAATAAGAATTCTTGATCACTCTTCTAATTTTTACGTATGTCGAATATATTGACAAGCATTTAATAATTTACAATCGAAATATTTAAGCTTTCATCATAGGGAATTTAGTTATACAATCCACAGGCACGAAGAAGACAGGAAAGGATAATTGCGTATTTAATCGATGATCAAAACACAAGACCCTACCTCATCCTAATGCTATTATGCAATCCCCAGGAACTGTAAGAGAATTCGCTCCTCTTCAATAACCTTCTTCCGAAAATCTTTCTTGGAATTAGCCTTCTGAAGTTCGCTTCCAAAAGTTGTCTCCCAAAAATTCCCATCCAAATTCATGTCCCCCCAAAAATGAACCCCAAAGTTGTGATAAGAAGTTTTCTCCTCAAATCGGGGCACTAATTGTGCGTTCACCCGAGAAGACTCTTTGCTCAACTGAGTTAACTCAAAATTAACTTTTATTATCTTTTCTTTTATTTTGCATTCATCTTTTCATGCACATTAAGTTGAATTATTAAATAACTTTATTTAATATTCCACTTGACCTCTATTTTAAATTAATTTATTACTTTAATCTCATGTGCACTTTATGAATTAAAATAACATTATTATTTTCACTTATTTTATCTTTTTAATTAATTTCTTTTATTTTCAACTCATACTCGCATCATGCAATCTAGAACTTTATTAATTTAATATCTTTCAACTTTTAATTTATTTTAGAAACTTAATTGATAAAATATTTAATTAATTTAAATAACAATACTATTTAGCATTTATTTTAAAAAAATGAACTCTAAATATATTATTATTAAATTAAATAAATATTATCGCGTTCTAAATTTATCTTTAAACTTTTATCTCCAATTTTAATTCTTTTATTTAATTACTTTCTCAATTAATTAAATATGAAAATGTCATAATAATTTTCCATTAAATTAAATCATTAATTAATCTTTTTAATTAGACTTAATTAATAGAAAATACATCAAGAACTCATAAAGCAACATACGAAAACCCATCATAGAAAAAAAACACATACTAAATCAAACAAAAAGGTTTATAATCACGAAATTACATCATTTGATGCATTCGGAGGGTACTTAACTCAGATACTGGTCCTAATTATCAATTAGGACAATTGGCTAAAGGGTTTAGGATTTGGACTTAAGAGTTTATCTCCCCTCTCTTACCATTGAGATAATGCGATAGGGTACGCTCATCTTGGCGATTCAGGGAAGTCAATACCTGGTACCTGCAACTTGCATAAAATCCACGCATGTACAAACACAATATTCTAAGCTAAACAAACAATGGGAGGAAGCGGTGCATCGTGTAGATTCTGACTAGCAGGTGACTACGACTCCCTTCCTTAACCACATCAGAAACACCATACATAAAGAAAACAAACATGCACACCATACACATGCAGTATGGGGTAAGTATCCATAAGAAAGCACATGTGATAATAAAGCATCTAACTAATCATCATCGATAACTGAAAACATTGAATAATCATCATACATGCCTGAAATATAGAGTACCAAGTAATCTCATCATATAATAAACTGAGTGTAAAACAACATCTGATAATCTCAAGATAATGCTACTAATTATCAAACATAAAACTTGGCCTAAAAGAGTTTGGAAATGATATCAGGAATGTAACTAGAAAAATGTAGACTAGGGGTAGGCACTACATCCACCCCCCCTAGACTTAGGGTTACTCCTGGAAGCCTATAAACAAATAGGGATATAAATCCTGTAATCTAGATGCATCCTCCCATGTAGCCGAAGATTCATCAGTAGGGTCCCATTGGACCCTTACCTGCTCTATGGTTCGACCCCTGAGGGTCAACTCCCTCTGCTCCAAAATATGAACTGGCTCCAAAGCCAACTGCCTGTCCTCTACCTGCAATGCATTCCAATCAAGAATATGTACACCATTAGGAATATACTGTCTAAGTACTGAAACATGGAAAACATCGTGAATGCAAACAAGGCTGGGCGGTAAAGCAAGACAATAGGAAACTGGACCAATCCTCTCAAGAATATCGAATGGTCCCACAAAGTGATGTGCTAGCTTCGAGACCTTTCCATCACGTACATCCTCAACATATCTTCAAGAACCTGATTCACTCTCTCTGTCTGTCCATCTGTCTCTGGGTGATATGCTGAACTAAAATTCAACTGCGCTCCAAGATCATGTTGTAGTGATGTCCAAAATGCGGAAGTGAAAACATGATCCCTATCCGAAATGATCTTTCGGGGAATACCATGTAGTCTCACAATGTCACGCATGAAGACATTAGCTACAAAAGCTCCAGTGTAGGAAGACCTGATTGGTGAAAAATGTGCCACCTTAGTCAACTGATCAACGGTGACCATGATAGCATCATGATGAAAACAAGGAGTCATAGGTAATCCTACTATGAAGTCCATAGAGATGATGTCCCACTTTCATGAAGGAATGAGATTTGGTTGCAAAAGTCCTGCCGGATGCTGGTGTTCTACCTTGACTCTCTGACACTCAAGACATCTAGCCAAAAAATTAGCAATGTCGTGCTTCATCCCGGACCAATACAATAAATTTCGTAAGTTTGCATACATCTTCTTGACACCTGGATGTGCCGAGTAAGGTGCACGATGGGCCTCTAATAGGATCTGTATGTGAAGCTCATCCAATAGCGGCACATAGATCCTTCCTGAATGTCTCAAAAGGCCATCTGACTCTAGGGCATAGCCTAAAAACTTACCCTCCAAAGTTCTCCCTAAATCGATCTCACTGCACACCTCCAAATACCACGAATCGGTGGGGAATGGCTGAAGTATCTGACACCTAAAATCAACACTAAGAGTCATAGAATATATCACATGTTTCCTGCGACTCAAAGCATCAGCTACTATGTTCTCCTTCCCTTGGATATACTTCACTTCAAATTCATACTCGCATAAAAACTCCATCCAACGCCTCTGCCTAGCATTCAGATTAGGCTGCGTGAATATGTATTGAAGACTACGATGATCGCTATGTAATTCAAATATGTGTCCCAACAAGAAATGTCTCCATCTCACTAAGGCATAAACTACTGCAGCTAACTCAAGATCGTGTGTAGGATAATTCAACTCATGATACTTGATTTTGCGTGATTCATATGTAATCACTCAACCATTCTGCATTAGAACTGCTCCAATACCCTCAAGGGAAACATCTGTACACACCATGAAATCACCTTCTGGATCAAGATCGGTGCACTGGTCAGAAGCTCTTTGAGTTTTTGAAATGCTTCTACACATTTTTCTGTCCATAGAAACTTCTTTCCTTTCCTCTGAAAGGAGGTAATAGGATGTGCTATTCTGGAGAAGTTTTGGAAAAATCTGCGATAATAACCAGCTAGACCCATGAAACTACGAATCTCTGACACAGTAGTGGGTGCAGGCCAATCTACTATTGCCTGGATCTTCACAGGGTCTACAGAGATACCTTCACCTGAAATAACGTGTCCTAAATACTATATCTCTGATTGAAAGAAATCACACTTTGCCTCATTGGCATAAATTTGATTATCTCTCAAGCACTGTAAAACCAAACTCAAATGTTCCTCATGTTCCTTCTGGGACCTAGAATATATCAGTATATCATCGAGGAACACAAGAACAAATCTATCAAGATAGGAATGGAACACCCCATTCATTAAGCACATGAAAATTGATGGAGCGTTCGTCGGCCCAAAGGGTACCACTGTGAACTCATAATGCCCGTAGCGAGTTCGAAAGGCGGTCTTATGAATACCAGCCTCCTTGATGCGAAGTTGATGGTATCTTGACTTAAGATCAATCTTGGAGAACACTGTAGCTCCCTTGATCTGATCAAATAAATCATCAATCCTTGGTAAAGGATACTTGTTCTTTATTTCACCTTGTTCAGCTATCTGTAATAAATGCAAAGGCGCAAAGAACCATCCTTCTTCTTCACGAAGAGCACTGGAGCTCCCCATGGTGATACACTAGGTCGAATACTACCCTTGGCCAAAAGTTCCTCTAACTGCAACCGCAACTCACTTAACTCCTGAGTGGTCATACGATAAGGAGCTCTAGAGATAGGCTCTGCTCCTGGAGTGAGGTCAATGCTAAAATCAATGTCTCTCTTTAGAGGCATGCCTGGAATCTCACTTGGAAAGACATCTACATACTCCTGTAAAATAGGGTGATCTAGGGTCTTCCTTGTAGAGTCTTCTTCATCTAGCTCATTTACCATAACGAAAAATACCTGACATCCCTTACGAAAGCTCTGCTTTAATTGCATAGCAGAGATCATCCGTAGAGATATAGGTCTCGGTATCCCCACAATCTCAACATCCTTCCCTTGGTCATCCTGACACACAATGGTCTTCTTTTTGTAGTCTATACTAGCCCTATGAGAGCCAAGCCAATCCATACCTAAGACCACATCGTAGGAGCCAAGAGGAATAACTCGAAGGTCAACTGAAGTCTCAAACTCTCCTATGCTAAGTCCACACTTATGAACTATAGAATCTGTGGAAGCTTTAGCACCTGAGGCTAGTTCCACTTGCCAACCATGATCTTTCTTAACCGACTCCAGCTTGCACTTAACAACTAGAGATGGAGAAATAAAAGAATATGTAGCACCTGAATCAAACAATACAGAGAGAGGTGTACCTCGGATAGCTCCTGTAGTCTCGACTACTATCCCCTGATGGTCTACCTGACGGTGATTCACCGTTGCAAATACTCTATGAGATCTACCTGCATCTCCGATTGTAGGCTCAAATGCTGCTGGCCTAAGTCCTGAATACTGAGATGCTCGCTATGGACAGTACGCTACAATGTAACCAATCTGTCCACACGAATAACATCTGGTGCCCCTACCAGATCCTCTCCCTATAGGTGGTGCATTCGACCGCTGGTGGCTATCCTTGCTAGCAAAAGACTGGCTGCTCTATGCAGGCTGAGCCTGCTAGTTCCATTTATTGCATTGAGTATTGCGATTGTTTCTAAATTTGGAACCACCGCCACCACTCTGTGCCTGAGGGTAAGATCCCTTCTGCTACTGAGACCGATTCCCCTTAGGGAAGGGAGGCTTCCTGTTTCCACTAGAATTGTGGTTGCCCTTAGATCCTGCTATAGTAGGCGCTCCCACAAAACCCCCCTGTCCAAGGTTGACACTCTGCTCTACAAGGATAGCTCGATGTACCGCATCCTTGAGGGTTTTAAGCTCAAATACCTTAACACCCCCAACAAAATGGTTGTTCAAGCCTCGACTGAAATGTTGTGCCAACTGTGCTGGGTTGTCACCGAATCCCGAAAAGGGCATGAGCTCATAGAACTTGCGCTCATACTCTACAATGATCATAGTGTACTGTCTCAGGTTATGGAACTCATCTGCTCTATGCTGCTTCCATTCCTCTAGTAGGAAACGCTCATGGAAGCTCTCCAAGAAAATCTCCCAAGTGACACTACCCATGTTAATGCCCAACTTCTTTTCCTCAATAGTCCACCAAGTGGCCCCAAATAACTCCAAGTTGGTAATGGCAAACCTCGCTTTGACATTACTGTCAAAGTCCTGCATAGCAAAAATCCTATCAAGGGCAATAAGCCACTGTTCAGCTACATAACCAGAACCTTTCCCATTAAAGGGCTTGATCTTGGACCTCTGAAGGTCCTTCATTTGAGAAGATACAATGGATCTATTTCGATCCCTCTAAGGACTCCTAGACCTGTGTCTATGCTCATGTCCTGCCTGGTGTGCTCTATCCTGCTCATGAAAAGGAGGTAGGCGATCAATGATGGTTCGCATCATTTTCCTTAGATCAACCTCCTAAGAGTCGGCATGTTCCTCTCTGTGGCTCTCTTCCTGATGTTCACTAACATGCTCTTCCCTATTCTCTTCCTGAATGGGGCTCTCGTGGATAGACTCATGAACACTAATATCTCTGCCTCATCCACGGCCAAGGCTACGACCTCTAATGGAAGATCTCATCCCAGATACCATCCTACAATAATATCCAAGATACAGAATACTATAACAACCATAAAGCATAAATTGTAAATCGTATATATAAAAGACACACATTTTTCAAATAGTAAAAGCGTCATTTTCAGTTTTAAAGTCTAAGTGTTGAAGTATGAAAAATATGCAACTAATAGTTTACATCATGTTTCAGTTCAACTAGTTTCAAGTTTTAGTTTGAAAGAGATACACATAATAGTTTAAGGTTTGCATTCTTGTTCAACTAGTTAACACTAGTTGCATTCCAATATACACAGAGCTCCCAATGTAGATACTCAGGCTCTGATACCAGATGTAACACCCTGCCAAGGGATCCAAAAGAAATAACCTAAAGTTTGACTAAGTTTGATAGCATTTTTATTTTTTTTAAAAGAAAGGATAACATACACATCAAACAAAAAGTAGCGGAAGCAATAACATACATAACAGGTTGCATTCCTTAAAGATCCCATGACGTTGAATCACATGTAAAATCTAATCTATCAAATAAGAATTCTTGATCACTCTTCTAATTTTTACGTATGTCGAATATATTGACAAGCATTTAATAATTTACAATTGAAATATTTAAGCTTTCATCACAGGGAATTTAGTTATACAATCCACAGGCACGAAGAAGATAGGAAAGGCTAATTGTGTATTTAATCGATGATCAAAACACAAGACCCTACCTCATCCTAATGCTATTATGCAATCCCCAGGAACTGTAAGAGAATTCGCTCCTCTTCAATAACCTTCTTCCGAAAATCTTTCTTGGAATTAGCTTTCTGAAATTCGCTTCTAAAAGTTGTCTCCCAAAAATTCCTATCCAAGTTTGTGTCCCCCCAAAAATGAACCCCAAAGTTGTGATAAGAAGTTTTCTCCTCAAATCGGGGCACTAATTGTGCGTTCACCCGAGAAGACTCTTTGCTCAACTGAGTTAACTCAAAATTAACTTTTATTATCTTTTCTTTTATTTTGCATTCATCTTTTCATGCACATTAAGTTGAATTATTAAATAACTTTATTTAATATTCCACTTGACTTCTATGTTAAATTAATTTATTACTTTAATCTCATGTGCACTTTATGAAATTAAAATAACATTATTATTTTCACTTATTTTATCTTTTTAATTAATTTCTTTTATTTTCAACTCATGCTCGCATCATGCGATCTAGAACTTTATTAATTTAATATCTTTCAACTTTTAATTTATTTTAGAAACTTAATTGATAAAATATTTAATTAATTTAAATAACAATACTATTTAGCATTTATTTTAAAAAAATGAACTCTAAATATATTATTATTTAATTAAATAAATATTATCGCGTTCTAAATTTATCTTTAAACTTTTATCTCCAATTTTAATTCTTTTATTTAATTAATTTCTCAATTAATTAAATATGAAAATGTCATAATAATTTTCCATTAAATTAAATCATTAATTAATCTTTTTAATTAGACTTAATTAATAGAAAATACATCAAGAACTCATAAAGCAACATACGAAAACCCATCATAGAAAAAAACACATACTAAATCAAACAAAAAGGGTTATAATCACGAAATTACATCATTTGATGCATTCAGAGGGTACTTAACTCAGATACTTGTCCTAATTATCAATTAGGACAATTGGCTAAAGGGTTTAGGATTTGGACTTAAGAGTTTATCTCCCCTCTCTTACCATTGAGATAATGCAATAGAGTACGCTCATCCTGGCGATTTAGGAAAGTCGATACTCGGTACCTGCAACCTGCATAAAATCCACGCATGTGCAAACACAATATTCTAAGCTAAACAGACAATGGCAGGAAGTGGTGCATCGTGTAGATCCCGACTAGCAGGTGACTACGACTCCCTTCCTTAACCACATCAAAAACACCATACATAAAGAAAAAAAACATGCACACCATACACATGCAGTATGGGGTAAGTATCCATAAGAAAGCACATGTGATAATAAAGCATCTAACTAATCATCATCGATAACTGAAAACATTGAATAATCATCATACATGCCGGAAATATAGAGTACCAAGTAATATTATCATATAATAAACTAAGTGTAAAACAACATCTGATAATCTCAAGATAATGCTACTAATTATCAAACATAAAACTTGGCCTAAAAGAGTTTGGCAATGATATCAGGAATGTAACTAGAAAAATGTAGACTAGGGGTAGGCACTACACATCGTAACTTCCCTTTCAATGTTATAGGAATATTGGGCAACAAAATGGAACCTAATTGGTCAAAGGTTTTAACGTTGGAGGGTATCCTGGAGAACTAGTCCATGGCTTGCCCCTTAAGGCTCCTAAAAAATAAATGCATTAGGTAAGTCATGTCATGGACAAACTCCATACTTAGGGTATAGAATTGTCTAAGGTGATCTTGTGGATCTAATGTACCAAAATATTTATCATATTTTGGTATCTACACATTTTGAGGGAAAGTTATAAAGGTAATGCTTTTATCAAATGGAAAAGGTCATACCTTTTCAAGGCTGAATTTTGTAGGTTGTATTTTTCCTCGCTTCATCCTTTCCATTTCCAATTGTAAGTCTTGTAATTTTTGTATGAAAATATCTAAGGTTGACTCTTCTTCATCTCATTTCAGATTGGTCACATCAAAGTCAGACTGTAATTTCACACCTTGTTGTGCTAATGCTAGTATGTAGTTCTTTATGTTTCTCAAGTATCTTGTCCATGATATCGACAAGTTTGGGATTTTGCTGAAAGTCTTCATTTTTAGTTTCAATTCTCTTTTCATCCCACATGTTAAATGAACCCATTTTTTGTAAAGGGGTCTAAACTCTGGTTGAACAGGGGTGACTCATGGGTAGCTGTGTTTGGTGAACAATCTGTTGTTGTGACAAGTTCAATGAGATTTAGAGGTTTCACATGTTTGATGGTTCTATTGGCTATTCTGGCATTCACCTATATAGGTGATCATTTCAGATTCATGGCTATTCCAATTTTATGTGATGACATGAAATGTGAATAGGATTCCTTTAGTTCTTATGCAGTTTTGCAATATGAGGGTTTCCATTGACTATGATTCATTTGGAGTAACAAGCTAGGTTGGACAATGTATTTGGCAATGTTGATAGGGTAAGTTCACTTTTCCAAAGTTAGTTATGAAAAGAATGTGTGTGTCTAGATGTTTCTAGCTTGATATGCGAAGTGAAATGATAATAACTAATAGATTAATAATGATGTTTCTAGCTTTGCTTGTTTCAAAAATGGTTTTGGTCAATTTCAAGATCTCTCAATCTTGAAAAACATCAATGAGAAAAATGGTATCTAAATATGTTGTTCATTTGCAAGTGTTGTGTATGTAGGTAGCCTTTGTTTTGGGTTCTTTCTCATATGCATCACAAGATTGATCAAATTTTCTATTTTATTGATCATATGTGCTATTTCATTGATCATGTGGAAGGTAATGATTTTATCAAATGGAAGAGGGCATACCTTTTTGAGGCGAAACTCTGCGGGTTGTATTTTCCCTCGCTTCATCCTTTCTATTTCCAATTGTAAGTCTTGTAATTTTTGTGTGACAATATCTAAGGGTGACTCTTCTTTGTCTTATTCAAATTGGTCACATCAAAGTTTAGATGATAGTTTTGCACCTTGTTGTGCTAATGCCAGTATGTAGCATTCTTTGTGTTTCTCAAGTATCTTGTCCATGATATTGACAAGTTCAGGATTTTGCTGAAAGTCTTCAATTTTAGTTTCAATGCTCTTTTCATCCCACATGTTAGATGAACCCATTTTGGCAGAGGAGTCTAAATTGTAGTTGAATAGGGGCAACTCATGGATAGCTTCAAGTTTGGTACACAATCTATTGGTGTGACAAGTTCAATGAGATCCAGAGGTTTCATGTGTTTGATGGTTCTGTTGGTTATTCTGGCATTCGCCCATATAGGTAATGGTTTCAGCTTTGTGGCTATACCAGTTTTATGCAGTGACATGAAATTTGAATAGGATTTATTTAATTCTTATGCATTTTTTCATTCATTTAGAGTAACAAGCTAGGTTGGACAAGGTATTTGGCAATGTTGATAGGGTAAGTTCACTTTCACAAAGTTAGGTATGAAAAGGATGTGCGTCTCTAGATGTTTTTGGCTTGATATGTGAAGTGAAATGATAATGACTAATAAATTAATAATGAAGTTTGTAGCTTCACTTGTTTTGAAAATGGTTTTGGTCAATTTCAAGATCTCTTAATCTTGAAAAATATCAATGAGAAAAAAGGTATCTAAAACCATTGTTCATTTGCAAGTGTCATGTATGCAGGTAGCCTCTATTTTGGGTTTTTTCTCATATGCTTCACAGGATTGACCAAATGCATTATTTTATTGATCATATGTGATATTTCACTGATTATATGCACTATTGAAATGTTCAAATGTGCTATTTTATCTATCATATGCATTGTAATAGAGTTTGAACGCGTCACAAAGTTTTCCAAATGCGTTGTTTGGAGTGATAGATGCATTGTTTCAAAGTCTTTTCAATGATGTTCTAGTTTTGAACTTGGTTTCTTGTTATCAGTTTATAGCTACATCTTTTGGGAGGGCTATGATTTGAACTGGGGTTTATTATTAAATTTTTAAAACACATCCAATCATAATAGTATAAGCCACAATAAAATATAAAATTGCACGCACCTAAAAATGGGAGAAAAGGGTTTCCTAACAAGGTTGTCTCGAGGTGGTGACTAGTGAATTTTAGTTTTTAACCATCAATGTTAGGATTTACGTCTCGTTTAATAGAGAGCTTCTCACCAACACTAAGGAGGTTTGGCACAATCCCTTATGAGACTACTAGAGGAAGGCTATATCCTGAACATAGGTGGCTTGCATTCGATTGGGAATGCAAGATTGGGAGGCATTCCCTCTCATCGGCCTTGCTAAGGGAACTCGAGAGGTAGCCTTTATATGGCTAAGTAATCCTACCTACTAGAAAGCAAGAAAATGGAAATCGTAAATAGGTTTGAGAATTTGATCACTCTAGGAGAGTTAGAACATATCCCTACTGTCTTGACCTCCCAAACACAACAGACACAATTATTCAATTTCAATCCCTTATGCTACAGAAGACAAAAGGGGCTCCTAGTTAAGCTGTGTGTGGGTTCTTTCCTCATTCGACTGTTACTAACCCTCATAGAAGGTTTGGCATTTTGATCAACTCTTGTTAGTTGAGAGCATAGGCTTACTTCTGATTAGATCAGTGAGGTCAAACATACTACTTAGAATAGGTTATAGATTTTTTAAAAATCGCCGCAATCTAATTCATGAAGATTTAGATATACTTGTTTCGGAGCTAGCAAAGGCTAAGCACATTTTTAAGGGTCTTCACTCCCATCACACATTTCTAGCAGCCTAAGAGTTCTTGTCAGCTTAGATGAGGTGTGCAAACAATCAGATCTGAACATTAGATGTGAAAGTTAATAGCTTGGATCAGATGTATGATAGAAAACAATATATTTGTCACAAAAAGTTGTAGATGCACTGTAAGAATATTCAAATGCACTATAAGAATGAACAAACATCTGTAAAAATAAGTAAATGAACTATAAGAATGGTCAAATGCACTATAATAATGATCAAATGCACTATAAGAATGAGCAAGTGCGCTATAAGATTGAGAGGAAGCATTAAAATGGTATGAAAAAATGGCTTTGTGTCAGGGGAGTGGCAGATCTAATCTTTGTGAGCTTGGAGAGGTCTTTGAAAGTTTGTTGATCTCATTACGAAGCTTCCTACACACTGTAAAACATGCAAAAGGTCAAATTTGCACCAAAAACTAGAGAAAAAAGTAGATCTAAAAGAAAAATAATAAATCTAAAAAGAAAATAACAGATTAGCAAGAAAACTTAAAGAACAGGGAGGCTTTAATATGAAGCCCCACGGTGGGCGCCATTTTGTACATGGTATATTCATGTATTCATGAAACTTTAATGCGGAGTGTAGATAAAATGACAACAAACTAGACTAAACCCAAGAAATCATTGTCAATATGTAAACTCTATGAATGACCCATGTTTCCCTAACAAAAATCGCTAAGAATACTCTCAAACCAACATCTCAATGACAGTTCTAGAATGAGAGTATGCTTGAAATGCAGATCTACCAGTATTTATATAAGATCTAAGATGAAAATGCAGATTATATGTGAGTAACAACTCTTAGACTACTATCAAAATGGACATGCAATGAGCTAAACATGTGTTAAAATGATACTAAATAACATGAAAACAAAGCTAAAATACTATCAAAGTGATATAAAATTGCTAGAATAACAATGCTAATATGCTCAATATGACAACTCTGAATATGCTTATAATGCAGATGCCTAAAACTTGGGTCCTTTTGTTCTTGAATTCTTTGTCTATTTATAGAATTTGAGAAGGGGTTGGGGTAAGAATCTAGGTTTTACCTTTGACTAGTGAATGGATGTGAAATTGAAAATATCTCGTAAGAGATAAGAGGAAGAGTCCAAAAGACTTGATTTTGAGGATAAATGAGGATTTTTCCAATTCTTTTAAATGTAAAAGGAGGATTTTCATTTTTTGTGAGGATAAATGGATTTATGATTTAATAAAAGTTCCATTTATTTTCAAAAGTTTGACTTTTCTGTTCTCTTTTTTGAATTTTATTTTATGATTTTGAATTGTTTTTCTTCTCTTTTTTGAAGTTGGTTTAGGTCTTATTAATTTGATAGATGATTTAATTGATCATGACCTTATGTAATCCTTAATTTGAAAGTTTGTCATCTTCCTCTCAATTTGCATTGTTAGATCAAGATTTGCGATGTTTTAAGTCTTTGCCACTTTTTGGGTGTCTACAATAATTATTAATAGAATTATATTGGTTGCTATAATTATATTGATTTTTAACTTGAACTATAGTAAAGTCACATATGTTTTATTTTATAATAATACTATATATATACATATGTGTGTGTGTGTGTGTGTGTGTGTGTGTGTGTGTGTGTGTGTGTGTGTGTGTGTGTGTGTGTGTGTGTGAGAGAGAGAAAGAGAGATTATTTTAATTGCTTATATAATGTAGATGTAGTAGATTAATAGGATGTAACTTTTTATATAGTAAATGATTTTGTCTTTTATTTTCATAAATATAATTCAAAAAGTAAATCTTAAAAGTTGTGTTATATGAAAGGCTCCAATTTGATCAGTTTTCAAAATTATAGATTTATATTTTAAAAAGTTATTGGTAAAATGTTCATGGACTAGTCCTAGAAACATAATCATCCTTAAATTTCAATAATAATTATAGAATGTAGATCTGATCTAAGATTCCTAATTTTGAATATTTACCAATATGAAAATAAATTTGTCATGCATAAGAAGAAAATAAATCAACAAGAAACTAAGCACCTTCTTCCTTTTACTAATTTATCAATAAATTGAGTCAAAATAATATTTTATATCAAATTATGGTTCATTCTACGGTTAATTTATTTGTTTTTATCAAAACTAAAGTGCACTAATTTTTTGTTCATAAACTAGTAAATAACAATTATTCATTATCTTCACCTAAGTTAGAAGTTTGATTCTTGTATTTAATAATATCATTGTTCCTTTATAACATTTAGTAATATTATTGGTTTATCCAACAACGTCATAATATATTAGATTTTTTAATGTTTGATAGAGGTTGTTATAAGCATATACCTCTTTTGGACAAACCATCTCAAACAAGGGAGACCTAGAAGAATATTGGTTTCAAATTATTTAGCTTTAATTCACAAATATGTAATGACTCCCAATCCTTCTACCCAATATATCCTTTCTTAAATTATATTTTATTTATTAGAGACAAAAGACAAAGCCACTAAGCATCTAATTATATGCACTTGTTATATTTATAAGTAATGTTTTTTTGGGGTATTCTACACTGTTTTAATTCAAAAGTTGTCTTCAGAAATATTTAAAACAAGGAAACAAATTTTCTTATAATTCTCCAAAAACGAGTGATTAAGATGGTTTGTAATAATATAAAACTACTCCATATCCCTTACTAGAAGTCTGTAATGATACTACAAATGAAACGTAAATATACCTTCCTACATCTTTTTTTTTTTCAATGAATAACCTTTGAAAAAAAATCTCAAATGAAAAAAATTGATTGAACGCATAAACAGAAATAAATTAATTTCGCACGAAAAATCCATTTGATCGCATAACAAGCTTTGACCGTGCTGATACCACAGTTTGTAATACATGAATTTGTCTTAATTGAACGGCGGCATCTTTCAATGAATAATTTAAGTTCCATGATACTTTTTCTCGCTCAATAAAATAAGTCACCCATTCATTACTAAGAAGTCATTAACAATTCCTATCGGTGGCATTTTATGCTCTTCATTTCTCATCCCCTGTTATATACAAACGTGACTGGACGAAACAATCAGTACAGCCCAAATCATAGTTGTACTAATTCATCTCAATATCTTGAAGAATTTACTTCTAAAAAATCCGTTTTTGATCAAATGGGGTCCTGTTTATCTTTCCAAGGGTCCGTTCCGACAGCGAAATTAATGGTGGAAGATGCAGGGCTTGTAGAATTCATGGATCCGGTGAAAGTCGAAGACATTTTGAGGGATAGGCGACTCTTTTTCGTGTGCGATGCTCGTTCAATCGAATTAAATAACTATTTACAAGCCCTTCGTCTACACGATCGCCTGGAACTGGATCATCTTTATTTTCTGTTTCGTATAGAAAAGATGCATCACCGTCTCACGGCTTTGGATGTGATTGCAATGGCCGGATATGCAGCCACTGTAATGAAACAGAGTGGTTACGAACACAGTCGAAAAGTCGCACCTTTGGAGGAAAGCAATGTGAATGGATACGTATTTTATGATCTACTTTCAGAAGAATTGAGTGGTGGAAAGAATTCGGCCGAAAGTTCTTGTAAATCGAGTAATTCGGAGAGCGATTTCATTTTTGTTGGCAGGACCCGGCTGAGCCCAATTGCCGAGGCTCCTCTTAGTCAATCTTTTGAGTGCAACTAGTTTATTCCATTCACATTTCCTCCCATCATTTATTGAATGCTGCTAACGATTTCTGCAATTCACATTTATTGATTCATTGACTCTCCAATTTTATGAAAAAATCATTTTGAATATTATGTTGGATTTCTATGCGCTTATTTCTTATTGCTTTGATTCTTATTCTCGGTCTGTATAATGTTATAAAAAGTTAAAATTAAACCTGATAAAAACAAATTGATCTGTGTCGATTGATCTCTAGTTTGATTCATTGACTCTTCGATTTCGAGATGTTATTTTATATACAAAATAGTATCACCATAAAGGTCTATATTTTTTCATAATTTGATGGATTTTCAGGCGTTTTTTATTGTTTTGATTCTTGTTCTTTATGTTCACAACGGTACAAAACATTGATGGAAACAAATTGATGAATGACAATTTGTACTTTTACAGTCATACTATTTTATGTGGAGAACAACTTGAACCATTGTCGATCCTAGTTGAAACATACATTTTACTCTAATTATGTCATAACTTTCCTAAATCTACAAAAAAAAAAAAACTTTTGCACTATTGAAATAGCTTAATAACAACCTTCATTGTGTTGAAACATTCAAAAATTAAGAAAAATGATCTAAATTGTAGAAATAATTGAAATAGCTTAAATGGGTCCTAAACTAATAATTTAAATAGCTTAAATGGGCCCTTGACTATATCTCTAAACATTTTATTTTTAAAGACAATTCTTAAATGAGAGATATGTTTGTTTGTCGAAATGGTCTCTAAAATTTAAACAAAAAAAAAAAAAAAAAATTGTCTTGTGGATGTGAAGATTAGGCTCACATATAACTTGGAATGGAACATATTGCATAAAATGAAAAATATGCTAAAAAACTTAATTGTAATATGACACTTTTATTGGGAAACCTCTCAATCTATAATGAGTTGAGTCACTTCCAACAATTTTCATTAAGAACACTATTTGTAATATATGATACTATTCAATCCCTACATCCTACATATACTCTAGTCGTATGTTGAATACTAACTAAGATGACTTGAACTTCTCGATAAGAACATATTAATGATCATTTGACTTAATTATCCATTAAGGTATCCAGAACATGGGTACTCAAAGCCTTAATAACATAGAATAAAAAGGAAAGTGTAAAGAAGATCCCTTGTGATGGGGTGTTTATATACTTTCATGTACACTTGGAGAAATATTATATGGAAAGCACAAATTCATTTTTTTATTAATTTCACAAAAATGAATGAGAAACATGATATAGAGGACATGTTCACAATATTAAAAATAAAATAGACCAATCCTATAAAATGTTGCATTATTCAATAAATGAAAAATTACTAACATATATTATATAAAAAAATATTTAGATATTTTAAGGGAACTTCATATTATGATTTGTGGTACAAAAGGGATATTAGTTTTTCATTAAAGTCATACACTAATGTTGATAAGGTTGGTTGTGTGGATGATAGAAGAAGTACTAGTGAACTAGTACATTTTTCTTGTGGGACTAATTGGTCTCATGGTTTAATAAGAAATGCAATCAAATATTTATATCCATAGTAAAAGATGAATATATTGGTGTAGGATTCTTGTTATACTCAAGTTCTATCAATGAAGTAGACATAAAGGGACATTAAAGTAGTGTACATGACGTTCCTATTACAATGGTGTGCGATAATACTAGTGTGATAAACTTTTAAAGGAATTTGTCAATGTATTCAAGAACAAAGCACATTTTCATTTGACATCACTCTTTGAGAGAGAAGGTTGAAAACAAGAACTCAAGTTGGAATATGCTCTTAAATTAAGGATTAGACCATGAATATATTCACAAAGGCACTACCTAAGGATAAATTTGAGTGTCTCTAGAAGAAACTAGGGGTTATCACCCTCCTTCTAACAAAATGTGTAACATAGTGCATCTATTAGGGCAAGATACTCAAGATACATTTCTTATCTCCTATACCAATGTGATCTACTCTCGTGGACACTCCTTAGAGACTACAAGTGATTGGATTGGCTTTTTAATAGACTAGATGAGTATGAGATAAAGAGAAGAAATGACATTTTTTATGAAGAGAGAGTCCACGAAAATTTTGAAGATCTTGGCCCCTATGTCATTAATGTCAATGGGAGGGAGATTGTTTAGGTTTAGATGAAATGGGTATAGAATGTGAAGATATTGATGTATTAAATAAGAATAAGAATATATTTTAAATATGTTGCGTGTTGTCATCAATGACAAAGGGGGAGATATTTTGTAGTTGGTTTTTCATTGATGTCAAACATTTTCTTGTTAATGAAATTGTGAGATCTTGAGATGAGTGACCGATATGGACATAAGAGTTCATTGACATATATATCATTGATGATTATGTTGTCAAACCTATGTTGACATATTTTTGGAGTGGCGCATGATGTATACCACATGTATCCATGTTGTAGTAATGAGATGTTGTAAATGTTATAAATCTATGCATGTGTTCTTTTTCTATTATATTTGTGAGATATATTTTTGTTCTATTGTATACCAAAAATATTAAATTAGGAATGGTAAATGTGTTGGTGAGTAGAGTCATGAAATTATTAAGATGGGGATTAGGAAAATGACACTATTAAGATGAGCTCATCATGTGCATTAAGATGAGGATTATAATAATGACACTGACCTGGATGATATAATGCTACTGTTGAGCAATTGAGGTATTTTTATCAATGGACAATGTTTAAGTTTGTATTTATAGAGAAGTGTTTTGACAACTACTTAGAAGATTGTTATTTACTCATTTTCATCTTATGGTATGGCCTTATAGTTTGGAACATATATTGCATGTTATATGTATGGTTCACTATTAATTCTTTAAGTGTATATAATGTGTTCATAGGTTGGGTGTCTATTTGGACTAGTTTATAAAATGCTCCACATTTCTTTTATTTGATGATTGTAGTAGTGCATATTGGAGGAATTCTAATAATATTTACAATGTTTTAGTTCAACTTTATGGGAGAGATATGATTGGAAGTATTCTTTTGGTGGTGTGCTTCATCATTGTGTTTCTTGATTTTCTAGTAATGAAGAATTTGGTGCAAGAAGGGTATTGGAAGCTTGATAATTAAATAAATATGATCTATGTTATTGGGAATGATGTTATAATCTCAAGGATGGATAGTAGTGACTAGGTTCTTTGGAGTAGTATTGTGTCTAGAGTTAACTTACAAGGTTTATTAAAGATATATTTTCTTATGATGTGTCTTTTTTATCATAGTAGAAGATGTGTCAAGTTGGATTTGGGTCTCACCTTTTGGTGTGGGGATTTTCATTTAGTGATTTTTTGGTATATGTATCTTGGGCTTACTAATTTTTTGTATGCATTACTATTAATGAATTTAAAGGATATGTACAAAGCATTTGTGATGTTTGGGATCTCCTTGGATATTTTATAATATGATGTTTGGGCACTTCCCATCTCCTATAGAGGACCTCTAGATCATCATAATTATGTCTTCATGGTCAACATGATTACCTCTTGTCCCTTATTCTAGATTACCTATTTAATATTTGGTATTGATCTAGGTGATGTTATCAAAATATTAAACCAATTACAAAAAGTTTGGAGTGTGTGTAAATTATGTAAGATGTGAGGTTGAGGAAGACACAACTTGTGTTAAAATTTGTATAATTGAATTACTAATGCTTGTTGGAAACATCATGTCAAAAGCATCAAAATTCTAAGAGAATGTTGGAAAAAGGATATTGAAGGCCCATTTCATTAGACTCCATCTATTATACATCATTTTGTTGAGAAAATGAGTCTCTTCATTAGGTCCTTTGTATCTTTCTCTAAAATAGTGTCTTGGAAACAAGTATAGAAGTGAACCAATTGTAATATTTTTTTTATATATATTTGAGATTACTCTCCCTATGGTTTTTTCCTCCTTGTTTTTTCTATATAAGTTTGGTATACTCTTATGTATCTATGGTGAATTTTTTATCTTTTATTGGCATTACTTAAAGTTGTACATGTTTGGAACTATAAACAAAAAATAAGATAGAAAAATTCATCCCCATTACCCCACTCTTCATCTTCAAGTTTGTTAAAAACTATCCATGTTTTCTTTGCTAATGTGGCCCATGAAACTCAAAGCATCAAAAAAATCAAGCTAAGTTGACAAAGAAACCCGCATCCATGTGATGTGATTGGCTTTGAGCACATAAACAACTTTGACTGTGCCGATACCAGAGTTTGTAAAATGTGTTTGTCTTGATTCAATGCCGGCATCTTTCAAATGAATAATTTAACCTCCATCTCCATTCAATTCTTTATCGCTCAATGAAGTTCGGCTATAATCACCCATTAATTAGCACAAAGTCATTACAATGCTGATCGTTGGCATTTTATGGCCTTTCAAAGTTTTTCACACGCCCAAGATTTCAATTTGTCTGTTTTCATCCCCTGATATATATAAACGTGAAAAAATCAAATAATCAGCACAGTGGTACTTCACCCTACTTAAAAATCTGTTTTTGATCAAATGGGGTCCTGATTATCATTCCAAGGATCTATTCCGACTGCGAAATTAATGGTGGAAGGTGCCGGGCTTGTAGAATTCATGAATCCAGTGAAAGTTGAGGACATTTTGAGAAAAAGGCGACTCTTTTTCGTGTGCGATGCTCGTTCAATCGAATTAGATAACTGTTTACAAGCCCTTCGTCTACATGATCGCCTGGAACTGGATCATCTTTATTTTCTGTTTCACAGCTCTGGATGTGATTGCATTGGCCGGATATGCAGCCTCTGCAATGAAACAGAGTGGTTACAAACATAGTCGAAAACTCGCACCTTTGGAGGAAAACAACATGAATGGACACGAATTCTATGAAATACTTTCAGAAGAATTGAACAGTGGGAACAATTCACCAGAAACTTCTTCTAATTCAGGGAGCGATTCAGCATCTGTTGGCAGGACACGGGCAAATATGCTGAGCCCAATTGTCGAATCCCCTGTTTCTCAATCTTTTGAGGACTCGGTTGTTCAGAAGTTTGATTTTTCCTCTAAAGTTTGAGCCAGCTTAGTGTAAACGCTTGCTGCAAAATATGTAATTTGAAAAGTAAGGAATCATTGTGAGATCACAAGGAATTGAGCAGCTCCAGACCATTAGAAGAACAGGGCAGAGAGTTCTCAAGTCCAGATTGATTATGTTTGGTTTACAAACAATAATGTGCTAGTTGCAAATTTCGAGGGCAAACCAGCAACTCATACTCGGAGAGTTTTCAATAAAATAGATGATATTTCTTTGACTTTTAGAGATGCAACTCTTTTAACTGACGTAATTGATCTTTGGAGTATGCTTTTAACTTGAAAGCAGAAAAAAGTAAACTAAGAGTCCTACATAGCTATGATAAACATGCAACTATAATTTAAATAGAGTAATGGAAAGAAAAAATGACACAAAGATTGTTTCATAATATAGCACATGGAAAAGAAAAAGGGTTAGAAAATCTTAACACAAATGTGTAAGCACTCAACAATACAAAGTTTTTAAAGCAAAGCATTTGTAATTAAATTAAATAGGCTAGCACCATGAAAGAATTGTCACAACAGAAAATAATAAACCAACAACCGTAAATAGCTATGACACACATGCAATTATAATTTAAGATAGAGCAATGGAAAGTGTAACGCCCCACCAGGGAACCCAAAAGAAGTTAACTTAAAATTTTACTAAGTTTACTAAACATTTTTTTTTTGAAAGATAATAACCTAACAACAACAGATATAATATAGTGGAAGCATTAACATTCACATAAACACATACCATAAAATAAATTACAATTCTTAAGGGTCCCATGATGATGAATCACATTTAATTAATACTAAATCCAATATATGACACACCCATATTAAAGAATAACTACAAGTATGAATCCATTTAAATAATATACAATTACAGGATGCCACTTGGCAATAAGCAGAATGCACAATCATCCACTGTACAAGTCACGGGATATGAGAGGCTGAAATAATAGACATCATGACATAGATTACATCTTCTTGTAAGATCTATGAAATCAAATATAATACACTTAGAATATAACCATCCATCATAAAAATACAAGATCAGATAAAAAGGAACATCTGCACAAACACATCCAGCAATGGCATCCAACGGTTGGATCTCAATGGTATAAGAAAAAGCACTAGAACCGGACCTCGTGGAACCCAAAAAGGTCCACTCCCACTGTGCTAAGGAGATAAACTCAAGTCCCAACGGATAACAAACTCAAAAGTCAAAACCAACATCTAGGCTCAAGAAATCCCCTGAAAGCAAACTATCTCAAGGATAACAAGACACGAGTATCAACTAAACCCAGAGGCAACACAGACACGTAGGAAATCTACTATGTAAGTGGGAAAGTGTCATCACATGAGCCAACACTAAGGCTACCATGGTAATCTTTTAATACTCTAGACCCCCTAGTGCCTCTATGCAGCATCAGTATCCTTTTGTACAGACAAGGCATACTAACAAGTCATCTCTAAAGTTACCATGATAGTCTTTTAATACTTTGGACCCCCTAGTGACTTTTTGTGGTACCAATATCTTATTAATTCATTTTTAACTCATTTAATGAAATGTTATCACTTATTAAAATAACCTACAATGGGTTACCTGCTAGCATCTTTAAGGCCTCGACCTCCATTGAAAGCCACTTCTAACATGACATATAGAAAACCTGCCCTAAGCTCAGCAAAAGCAAAAGATCTCAAATGCCTATAAAGCACACATCAATTCTTAAACAAGCAACTAGAAAGTACTTAAATATTACTGATCATGATCACAAATTCCACCACTACAATCATCCTAACAGGATTGATCCAAAAACAAGTATACATAAACCAAATCCATGTCATAATGTGACATTACCAAAAATAAATCATTTAATCACTCCAGTCCTATAAAATCAACTGGGAATCATCCAAGGATAACTGATTGAAGACTCAAAGGTTATATCAGGAAAGACACATCATCCACCTCAATTTCACACAAGAACACTGGAAAGCAATAATCATCATTAGATCAAACACATCATAGCATACACATGACATGTCACCATGCTCATGTATAAAAGATCATGTACAAAATGTCATCATGACATCACAGACAAAAATTTCAAGCCTCTAGTAATACAACTTGACTGGTCAAAGCTAAGTCAAACCCCTAGAAACCCAACACCAATAAATCACATGTCACATAAGATACAAACAAAAGTAACTTTCAT
>CM053786.1:762948848-763038848 GCA_028749045.1 Cupressus sempervirens | reverse complement strand
ATTAAGGGGAACACCCTTCATCAAGTGGTATCAAAATGGGAGTTCCTGACTGTGTAAATAGATCATCAATTAGGAGGCAATTTGCAACAGGACCATGATTTGGGCTAAGCATTGGATAGATCACCGATTGTGAGGTAGTTTACATTAGGGTTTCAATGAAAGTGTGAAAATCCCTCCATGAAGAGAGTGTTGTGAAAGAGTCGTAGGTGTTACACCTAAGAGTTTTAGAGCCCTCTAAAGACAAATGCAAGCATTGGAAGAACAAATGCATAGAGGAATAAATCTTTCCATAAGAGATGAAAGTGAGGATGAAGAAGAAAAAGAAGGAAATCTTGAAGAGGAGGCAATTTTCAACCCAAAAGAGGAGAGGCTTTTTAAGGCCATTCCACGATTGGAAAAAGAAATAAGTTTGAGGTTCCTGCATTTTTGGGAAGTCTTTATGCGAAGGAATTTGATCAATTGGATCAATGAGTTGGAGGAATAATTTGAGTATGAAGATATTGAAGATTCAGATAGCATCAAAATTGCAAAGGCCAAACCAAAGGGTCATGCAAAGGTCTAGTAGCAAGAGATCCAGTTCGTGCAAAATAGAAGAGGAAAGGACAAAATCACAAGACGGGACCAAATTATAGCCAAATTGAAGCAATAATTCATCCCCATTGATTATGAACTTGATCTATTGAAGAAAATGCAAGGGTTGGAACAAGTGGGAAGATTTGTTCAAGAGTATACTGAAGAGTTCTACAGTGTTCTCATTAGAATAGGTCATGCAAAAGATGACAAGGAGAAGGTTGTATGTTACCTTAATGGGTTGAGACCAAGCATTTAGGGGGAATTGAGTCTAGTCCAAATGAACAGTATAGAAGAGGCATACCATTTTGCCCTAAGAGTTTAGGAAAAGTTGAACAAGAAGTTCGATAACATAAATAGTGGAAGAGGTTGTGATGGAAAATCTAGTGAATGGTCTTATGGAGGCTGAAATGATGATAGGAAAAAACAAGAACAAGGAAAGCAATAAAAGTAGTTAGAAGAGAGGCTTCTGTGGAAAATGTTTTTACTGTGGAGAAGAAGGACATAGAACATTTGACTTTTTCTAGTGTCAAGGAAGGATTGATACAAAAATTGAAGGTTAGGCCAGAGAAGTGTATGTTGATGAAGATGCCAAATCATCACATTCTAAAGATGTTGAAAGAGGAGAAGTCCTAGTTAATAGAAGAATCTTAATGATTGGTAAGAATAAACCTGATCAAAGGTGGATTTTGTTTCACACAAGGTATAAATGTGAACATAAGTGTTGTGATGTCATCATTTACAATGGAAGCACTAACAATATAGTATCAAAAAAGATTGTCATGAAGTTAAATCTTAAGAGGTAGAAGCACCTACATCCATACCGTATTGTTTGGGTGCAAGATGGTCATTGTAGACACCTAAATTTGATTACACCGCTTTAGTAATCCTATATAGTTATCTCTAAGGGCATCATTAATTAAATTCCTATTTAATTAATCCTTTTCCATCCCTAGTTGATTAATTTAATTAATCATCTATAGTCCTAATTGATAAATCAAATAACCTATTATTTATCAATTAAATCCTTTTCTCCTATCTAATTCCAAAAATCCCCATTTATTAAATAAATCTATTTGATAAATAAAATCCTCAAATCTAAAACCCCTAAATTATCCCTAATCCTCCATTTAGCCTAATCCACCCCATCCACCCATACTAACCAAGCTTAGCCACTAACTCACCCACCCTCATTAATGCCATCCACTTGCACATCTCTAACATCCCTAATCTAATCCTAAACCCAAGCCTAATCCACCCCCTAATGTTGTCACATTTCCTAAACAAGTTTAAGACTTTCTTAAACCAAATCAAAGTCTCCCCTCAAAAAACCCAACCACCAAGTCATGAGTGATCTTACAAACCATAAAAGACTCTTACAAGCCCACTCATGACTCTTACATCCATCTTCCACACTCTTCCCTCTTCCAGACTCATTCCTCTTAAATCTCTCTTACATACTCAACCCCACTCATCACGCCTTTAACCAACCCTTTACCCTACCCTCTCACACTCATCCTCCTTGTGCCAAGTGTCACCTTTCCATTGGTGCTAAACAAGCACAATCCATGTGCTCCCCTTTGAGTGCATCTTAGCCCTCCTTAACCATCTCCCCATCCTTGCATCTAAGCCCTCCATCCCTCTACCCCTTGGCCTATAAATTGAATCCCATCCCAAGCCATTTCAATCACAATCTTTGAGCTAAAGTTATCATGCCCTTTTGAGAGCCAAAATCAATACTCATACCCTTATAATGCCAAATTGAGAGCTCACAAAGCTACCAATTTGCCATTTACCCATCTCCATTGAAGCCATTTGAGCATTTGAGCATACATCCCCAATCTACACATAGACACATCTCAAAAACAAGAGAACAATCTCATTGAGAGAGCTTATCCATGGCTCACATTCTCATTTGAGTTTGTCTTCTCTTTGTCTCTCTTATATGTTATGTTAGTTTAATGTGTAAATGCTTTCATTGAATTAGTATTTCTAGCATATTAGATTAGTGTATATATTTTGGCATGCTCGGTGGGACCCCGCTATGGGTCATTTTTTTCATCCGTTTCAATCTACATTGTGCTTTTACAAACTAACAATCTAATGGTTTGTTGTTGTTTGAGCAGGTGCAAGTTGTTTTTGTTTGTTTTTGCAGGTTGAAGGACGCACTAGAGAGAAAGATACATCCTTTAAAATCCAAAAATAACCAAAAAAATAAAAAAATCTACAAAAAACTCGTGTCCATCGGTTCATTACGCGCAGTGTCGTCTCCGCAAACTAGCGTCTTCACCTGTCGTCTGCGTAGAACGTCTTCTGTGAATTTCAGCGTCTGCGCAGATCAATGTCTATGAGTTTTAGCGTCTTCACCTGGCTACTATCATCTACGTCGCCTTCAAAAGCTCAAACTGTCATCTCCACCGCCGCCAGCAGTCAATTATCGTCTCTGCCGCCGCCAGCAGTCAACTGTCGTCTCCGACGTTGCCAACTACCTTCTTCATCAAACTGTCATCTGCGAGTTTTGGCATCTGCGAGTTTCAGCGTCTGCAAGTTTCGACATCTCTGCAGTTTGGCGTCTTTGCCTGATAAACTGTCATCTCTGCCTGTTTATGTTGCATTTCCATTTTAGCATATCAGTTCCTACACTTTTTATTTTAAAAAAAAAAGAATATAAATCAAAATTTGACTTTTAGTGGTTCCGTAAGATTTAGACCATTCTAAGCATTTTTACGTGTAGGAAAAACAACAAAAAAAGTTTTAAAAAAATTTCTCATAGTTAAGCTTTCATTTTTGAAGATTTTGGGTGACTAACTAAATTATTTTTTTTGTCTCATTGCAGGTTGGAGCACATATGAAACCACTAACCATGTTTCTTGCAGGTTCTCATGTTGCTAAAAAATGAACTTGAATG
Source organism: Cupressus sempervirens (assembly GCA_028749045.1). Lineage (NCBI taxonomy): Eukaryota > Viridiplantae > Streptophyta > Pinopsida > Cupressales > Cupressaceae > Cupressus > Cupressus sempervirens. Next base: position 763,035,370 of record CM053786.1, on the reverse strand, counting down.
TTTAATCATTTGTCTTTGAATGCATGTTGCTAAAATGAACTTGAATGTTTAATCATTTGTCTTTGAATGCATGTTGCTAAAATGAACTTGAATGGTTAAACACATTTTCCATTGAATGAATGTTGCTCAAAACACACTCTTGAATGCCATGGATTAAAATTAATTTTCCTTGGAATGCATGCTTAAAACAAACAAACTCAATCTTGAATGCAAAGGATCAATGAATCAATGCAATATCTCACACTTCAATTTTTGGTGCATTAAAAAGAACAAACAAATCTCTCTTTCTCATGCAATTTAGGCAAAGTTTAATTTTTGGACAATTAAGAAACTTTGTTAAGTTAAATACAAATTTGCAAAAATCAATTTGAGTAGTTCCTTGGACTCACCTCTTTTCTAATCACCCATCAATTCAACCATTGGTTGCAATCTTAGCGCCATTTATGGAGATGGGTCTACTTGAAAAAGGTGTTAAATGTTCCACAATCTAACTAACTCACTTGGTCTTTGAACGTTTTCTCTAACTTTATCAAAATTCTTAAATGACAAAAACTCTAGATTAAATCGATCACACTTCAAGTTTGGGCACTAAAATTGAACAAAAATTGACGTGGAGAGCCTCTGGGTGCGCGCTTGAAATTGAATCTCGCATACTTTTGTTTTGGGCTTAAAACAAACTCACACTCAATCTTGAATGCCTTAAAGAAAATTAATCGATACTTGACGTGGAGGGCCTCCGGGCACGCAAGTTTGCTTTTGTTGACCCTAACTCTTCTTCTTGTTTGCATTCTTCGATCAATTTACTTTTGTTGGTGCTTCAAGTTGGAATTGAATATTGTCTCTTAAACATGAGTGCTTGCAAAGTCTAGATTAGCACACATAAGAGTTAGTTGGTAAAAGAACAAGCGTGTTTTTTCGCCCAAGGTCATCCAAGTCTTCTCTCCCCTTATCATCTTTTGAGGCCATTTTGGGTGCATAAGATTAGGATCCAAAACCTTGTTTCTTTTTAGAAGGCCTGCTTGGGGATTTCATCACCCCTTGGATGACCTCAACTCCAGCGTTCCGACGGAGTATAAGAATCGGGAGGTGAACCGAAATACACCTCTCTTGGGATCAAGATTTTGTCACTCGAGCTAAGCCTCAAGGAACTTTATACCCTTGAGAAGTGAAAGAGGAGAAGTGGGTTACCACTCCTCTCAGCTGTGTGACATCTTTTTGGTCTCATCTACGGATTTGGGCCTCACGTACCTTGGGTATATCGAGGACTCTCTAGCTAAACCAACTGTCATCCTTGCAGACAACCATCTAGGATGTTAATGTGTTTGAAGTGACTGATCAAAACATTTGTAGAACATACACACTCCTCGGCACAAGTATCACATTCTGAGAACCACAAACTTCTATATGGGTGTTCCTATCTATTGCTTGATTTTATTTTACTTGTTGAATGAATGTTTGCCAAACTTGGTCAATCCTAGCTTAGGGCACACTTAGCGTAGTCACTTCCTATTTTAGAAGTTGAACAAGTTGAAGAAAAACAACCGATATCTCTCAAAGCTAAGCAGATTTAGGAATTTATGTTGGAACAACTAAAACCCAAACAGAAGTTTCACAAAGTCAAACTCAAGCCATCTTTGGCATACCAAGAACTTTTAGCCAAGAGAAAAGAAATAACACCAAGCTTGTGAATTTCCAAACTCCACAAAGCAGAGGACAAAGCTACTGATGAAGCACTTCAAGAGGCCTGGTTAGAGCGCACCATCAAATTTAGCCAACATCCAGGAGTTAATCCTGCTTATGCCTTACCAACTAGGCATAATTTCTATGATTAGACACCCTTGTTTCTCCACATCTTCTTGGATAAGCTTCACTTTCGAGTCATCTTTGTAGAAAAGACAGCCATCTTAGTTTATCCCCTTAAGCATTATTAGCTCATCCATCTCATTTAGAACCAAACCATCTAGCCAACAATCCAAAAACATTCGCATCCAAGCCTTCAAAATTGTTGTCACCTTGCCAAAAGTTTTCCATTCCTAAAATCTTCCAAATCCACCAATCTCACCAAGGTTATCCCTTTGATAGAGCTTTGTCTACGGTAATCTAGCTTTGTCACTTGTTATCCCTCATCACCTTGAGCTAAAGGTTGGGATCCACAAGTGGTCAATCTCGTGTTCTTCCTAAAGGATCATCAGTCTATCCTTTGGTTGATACAATCACCACCAATCTTGCACATAGGAAAGCAGACCTTTCATGCTTTGGCAACATATCTTTGAAGTTAGAATCTTCAACCCAATCCTCCTTAGGTTTTGTCATATAGCTTTGCCTCAACCTAGGAAATCATTTGCATAGAAAAGCCTTCTCCCTTTTGCATCCATCAATATTATTGCATCGCATCCCTAGGAACATTATGCATCTTCATGCCACCCGTCACTCGCTTAGCCAAGAAGAAAGAAACAATGGAGCCCTATCATTTGGATTGAATAGCCTCACCCCCCTTGAGCACTCAGCCATCCTTCGGCCCAGAGAAAGCTATGCCATCACCTACTAACATTGAAGCTTTCATGAACCAACCAGGAAATGCAGTATTGGTAAACACCATTATAGAAAAGAACAAAGAGACAATCATGGCTAATTTCCGAAGGGACAATGTAGGAACCTTTGACTTTGGAAGACCCCCTCCATTATCAGATCCATCTCACCCATTGTTTGGGAAGCTGCCACCACCCATAGGCTCTTATGATCCAAATCATCCTCAATATATGCCAAAAGAAGAGCCTCCAACCAATCCATATGATCCAACAGACCCAAACATACCATCATCCACCCAAGTTGAAATCTCCATGCTACAAGCCAAACCATCCACCACCACTCCATCCTTGGTTCATACCTCTCCGCTCCAAACCGCCTTTACCCAAAACAACTCACCGTTCACCCCCTTCACTATTGTTGTTGCTGCTCCCCAACCCAGCCTTCCAAATCCATCCATCTCCCAAATTAGTGCTAGTATCTTTGGCCAACCTCAGCAATATACAATAGGGATGCCACCCATGGGGCCAAGTAATCAACCTTTCATCACCCCGAGCTTGTTCACCATAGCCCAAACCACAATCCCATCATTTCCATTAGGTCTTGAGAGCTCAATACCATCAGCCACAAATCCACAAGCTACTACCCTCACTCCACAAAGCTATCAAATCCCACAAGCTACTGCCAATTTTTTGCCAAGCTCCCAAGTGACCCCAGCTCCTGCCACCACTCTACCAAGCTTCCAAATCTAGCCACAAAGCTATCAAACCCCATGAGTTACATTCCAAAGCTTTCAATTCCCACCACCTCCACCACCAACTAATCTATTACCTCCTATTACCAACTACTTTTCAATGCCACTTCTAGGAGGTAATCCACCAATCCAGCCAACCACCAATTATTTGCAAGTACCGTCCCAAATGGGGGCGCAGCCCAAATACCTTAGTCAAACCCCACAAGCCCCCCGATCCTTTCCCCAAGCTTCACAACCATCTTATACCTTACCTCCACAAAGCCATTCATTTATCCCATAGCCAGCTTATGTTCCCCAATCCCAACCTCAAATCCCATATCAACAGCAAGCCTCGCAGCACATGCAGCAACATGCACCACCTCCCCCTCAACAACTCATCATCCACCATGTAGCTGCCCAAACAATTTACAATCCCTATTAGCAAATCCCTCACAGCCATCCATATTTAGTGGCCCCATCTAGTGCATACCTACCTCAAGGCACTCCTACATTGGGGGCACCCCAGCCATCACCTATCAATTCAGAATGGGAGCAAATGAAGACAGCTCTAAAAGCCATCCAAGAAGGGAATGATCCAAAGACATTCAAGTTTGAGACTATGTTTCCTTATCCATTTGATAGAGCCATTACCATGATACCATTTCCCAAACACCTTGAGGTACCCAAATTTGACAAATTCAGAGGAAAAGGAGACCCAGTCACCCACATCAAAGAATTCTACATGCACTGCCAAGAAGTGGCATACAGTGACTTCTTCCTCTTATGCCTCTTTCCCAAAAGCTTGGCTGGGCCAGCTCTTGAATGGTTTTACAGAATCCCCTATGGCACAATTAAAAACTTTGCTGAATTATCTGAGGCATTCGTAGCCCAATATGCCCATCTTGTTGAAATAGAGCTATCAATAGTTGATCTTGTCCACACCAAGCAAAAAGGTGGAGAAAGCCTTGCCGAATACCTACAAAGATGGCAAACCCTTACCACCCACATATCCTGCACCTTGCCAGAACGCCATGTGGTGAAAATGTTTATTGATAATGCCCATCCCAGCTTGGCTCACCACATGACCATGAACTGTTTGCAGACCTATAAGGATATCAAAGAGAAAGGAATGATCCTTGAGCAAGGACTCATTAAAGATGGCTTGGTCAAGATTTACAAGGAAACCAACCAAAATCAATCACATTCCAATGACAAGTCTAGGTATTGGAACAAAAAAAAAGCATGTTGCAACAGATGGGGTTACTAACACCAAACATGTGAATATTGTTGGTCCTTCTCAAAACTAGTCTAACCCACCATATCAACCAAACAACCAAAAAGCTATCAATTACCAATAGCAGAATAACCAAAGCTATCAAAACCACACTACAAGACCCAACTTTCAAGGGTCTCACAATCAAGCTAATGCCATCAGTGTAGCTGCAGGGCAAAAGCCCATATTCCAACCTGCACCTAGAAACTATACACCCCTTGGAGAGCCATTGGATGTTATTTTTGAGAAATTGGCTAAAGAAAACCTCATCAAATTTCCTCCTACCTAGCATATTGATCCAAGCCAATCCAAAGCTGCATGGTACAAGGACAATGAGTATTGCAAGTTCCATAGGGTAAACGGTCACACCACCCTCAGATGCATGAAACTGAAAGATTATGTGCAGGACCTCATTGATCAGAAAGAAATCACTGTTGGTGCCCAAACCTCTCCCAATGCAGGCTTACAGATTTATCAAAATGCTTTTCCTCCACACAACAACCAAAATCCTAGAAAAGCACCTATCCAAAACAACACCAACAACTGCCAGCCAAACCAACAGCATGGGAAGAACAATGACCACACTTCATCCTGTATAGACTATGGTAGCCTTATAGGTTGTATATCCGAGAAAGAGCCTTCTGTCAATGTTATCAATATCTGAGGACCAGACAATGAGTGTGCAGTTACCACTCGAAGAGCACAATTTAACATCGCAGGCCCACTAGTTTCATCAACACCATCAGCTCCATCAAAAATCTGATACAATATCTTGGAACACCTTGGGAACATGCCAGCCCAAATCTCCATTTTAGACCTTCTCCGCACTAGTCCTATGTACAAAGACATCCTTGACAGTGCTCTCATAGAATCTCGTTTCCCTTCTGATATCAATGCTACTAATTTTCGTAATCTTGTTGGACACCTTTCATCCTCATGTGCCCTATCTTTCAAACCCACTGACATACCCATGGTCGAGCCAAATCACACCCTTCCGCTTCGCATAGCCATCATGGTATCCAATTTTGCCTTGAAAAGAGTAATGATAGATAATGGATTAGCCTTAAATATTTGCACCCTAAAATTCATAAAACAAGCTAGGTATACTAAGGCAGATATGATTAGTGAGGTTATCACTATCAAAGCTTATGACAACTTGGAAAGAATCATAGAAGGAACTATTTTTCTACCAATCAAGGTTGGGCCAGTCATCCAAGAGACGGTTTGCCATGTTATTGATCTAAACCTACCATTTAACATCTGCCTCGGTCACCCATGGATTCATGCCATGAAAGCCGTTCCATCCACTTACCATCAATGTATCAATTTTTTGCATCAGGGCACCGAGGTAACCATCCATGCCAATCCAGAACCCTTTTCTTATTGCAATGTAGTTGAAGCTTCATATACAAATCATTGCCCTGATATTGATATCGGTATAGCCATCTCCAGCTCATCCCACACTTGTAATGATGCAGAAACCATCCTCGCCTCCACCCTATCTGCCGTAAAGATCAACAACAAAGGTTGTGGAGAGTATAGTCTATCAGATGCATTTGTTGTTTGAGCAATCCCACTTGATCCACATACCCATGGACGACTGACATATCACAAAGCTAAGGAGATTCCACCTCCTCGATACAAACAATTTGGCTCGACCACCTTTGTATCCTCAAAAACCCCTCTTCATGAAGAACTCACTCTAGATATCAACAATTGGTTACATAAGGATGCACCTCCAAGAAATCAAGCACGCCTTGACCACTTCAGCCAGAAGTATCCCTAAGAATATAAGGTCATCATTGAAAAATGGAACTATCAAGGAGGTGGACTAGGACCAGAAGAAAGGGGCATGCAATGTCCCATTGAAGCACATAAGTGGGAAACGAAGTCAGGTCTTGGCTTTGGCATACCCACAACTAGAGGCACCAACAAGAACAGTCACACTTTTTTGAACATCCACCGCGACCTTGTCAAAATCGAAGACATTCCTAAGGAAGTTGAAAAGAGAGCCTACAATGATATCCCAGACCAAATCTCCCTAGGAGACTCTGTTCTCCAAGAACTATCCATCCATTTCATTGACCTACCACTCACCCATCCACAACTCATAGATTGGGACCAACCAAGCGTCATACACATTAATGAGTTCACATCAGAGGAAGTGCTTCTAAGATTCATTGGAGCTGAAACTCCTCACAAGAAAACAAAGCCAGATTCTGCCTATATCTACAAGCTAGATCCCAAGGGGTATTTTTCAGAAAATCCCCAACCTAGTTTTGATACACCCAAAACTGGAACTAAGGTGAATTCGGGACTAGCTAAGGCAACAAAGAGAACCCCTCAGCAAGAAAATCTAGAGCCACAAGCAGAACATGAGGATTTAGTATTACCTCCTCAAGATAATTGACCAGAGGTGTCTTCTATTCTAATTGAGGATACTAGAGAAGTCAACATTGGTTCTTCAAAGATCCCCAAACTTGTTCATATTGTTGCATCCCTATCACAAGACCAAGCTGATCTCCTCTTTGAGGTCTTAAGAGAGAACATTGGCCGATTTGCATGGTCATATCAGGACATGCCAGGGTTGGATCCAAAGCTTGTAGTTCACCATCTTGCAATCGATCCAAAGATCAAGCCCGTCAGACAAAAGCTTAGAAAAATGCACCCCAAGGTGGCATTACTGGTCAAAGTTGAATTAGAAAGAATGTTAGCTGCTAAGGTTATCTGACCTATCGACTACTCAGAGTGGATCTCCAACATGGTCCCTATCACTAAGCCTTCCGGTGACATAAGAATCTGCATTAATTTTAGAGATCTAAACAAAGCTTACCCAAAAGATGATTTTCCCTTACCCAACATAGATATGATTGTAGATCTTACAGTTGGACATGAAATTCTATCCCTTATGGATGGATTTTCTAGGTATAATCAGATCAAGATTGCAAAAGAGGATCAGCATAAGACAACATTCACTACCCCTTGGGGAACCTTTTGCTACACCATGATGCCTTTTGGCCTAAAGAATGCTAGGGCTACCTATCAAAGAGCTATGACAGCCATTTTCCATGATCTTATCCATAGCATTTTGGAGGATTATGTGGATGATATCCTAGTCAAATCTCACACCTTCATGGATCATCTTGCTGACCTGGAGAAAGTCTTTGATAGGTTAGCCCAATATCATCTCATGCTAAATCCCAAGAAGTGTGTCTTTGGGATCACATCTGGAAAGCTTCTAGGATTCATAGTTTCTAAACGAGGTATAGAGATCGACCCCAAGAAGGTCAAGGATATCTTAGACATGCCTCCTCCCCAAACACTGTTAGAACTTCGCTCTCTTCAGGGAAAGCTCCAATCCATTCGGCAATTCATCTCCCAGCTTGCAGATAACTGTACACCATTTTCACATTTACTAAAGAGGGATGAGAACTTCAATTGGGATCCTTTATGTTAGCGCAGCTTCAATCAGCTCAAGCAGTATCTAGCCAATCCCCCTGTCTTGGTTCCACCAGTTCCTGGTCGTCCCTTGATTTTGTACATATCAGCAACGCCTACTGCTCTAGGGGCACTTCTAGCACAGCTTGATGATTATAGTAGAGAAAGAGCCATCTACTATATTAGTAGAACCCTAGTTGGTTATGAACTCAATTACACTCCTATGGAAAAAGCTTGTTTGGCAGCTATTTTCTCAACTCAAAAGCTTCGCCACTACATGCTAAGTCATACCATCTAACTAGTATCCAAAATTGATCCTCTCAAGTATATGCTCTCTAGAACAGCACTCACAGGTCGGCTAGCAAAATGGGTTATGCTACTAAGTGAGTTTGACATCCAGTATGTGGACAGAAAGGCAATCAAAGGGCAAGCTATAGCAGATCACCTAGCTGATGCACCTCTAGTAGATGCATATCCTTTGCTCACCGAATTTCCAAACGAGCATATCTGCCTAATTGAAGAACAACCCCCATGGAAGCTTTATTTTGATGGCTCATACACATCTCATGGATCAAGGGTAGGAATATTGTTGGTTACACCTCAAGGATATTATATCCCAAAAGCCTTCAAGCTACAATTCCCTAGTACCAACAATATAGCAGAATATAAAGCTCTCGTAGCAGGATTAAAGATAGCTGCAGAATGGAATATCACTGAGTTACAAATCTTTTGCGATTCTCAGCTCATCATCAAGCAAGTCCTAAATGAATATCAAACCAAAGACGAAAAGCTATTACCCTACAAAGAGCTAGTTGATCAGCTGACCCAGCATTTTACAAAGCTTTAGTTTACACAAGTGCCACGAATGCAGAACAAGGCAGTAGACGCCATGGCCACTATCGGCTTGCTCTTGAAAATTCCCCAAGCAGCTACATAGTATGATTTTTTAGTCAAGCAGCTCCTCACACCCACCTATGCGAATGAGGATTCAAATCATGTTTGTATCTTGGTTGGTCCCCAATCCCCTTGGTACCATGAGATTCATGCTTACCTTAACGATGGTATCATATCCCCTCACCTCACACGTACCCAACACCAGAACCTCATCCAAAAATCATCCCACTATGTTATCATAGCTAATACCCTATATCATCGAGGTTATCACGATACTCTTTCTCAATGTTTAGATGAAAATGAGGCCACAATGGCATTAAAAGAAGTACACTCTGGACTTTGCGGTGCCCACACGAGTGGTATTGTCCTAGTACAAAAAATCCTTAGAGCAGGTTACTTTTGGCCTACCATTGAAGAAGACTCCTATGACTTTGTCAGAAAGTGTCTCCCATGTCAGCAGCATGTAAATCTTGTGTACGCTCCAGCACAAGATCTACAGCCTATTGCACCACCTTGGCCTTTCGCTTGTTGGGGCCTTGATCTAGTTGGAACTATCACACCTCTCTCATCTGATGGACACAAATGGATAATAACAGCTATAGACTATTTCACTAAGTGGGTAGAAGTAGTCCCCCTAGTCTCAGCTACAGGAGTTCAGGTCTCCAAGTTCATCTTGTACAACATTGTTTTCCGCTTCGGCATCCCATCCACCATCTTCACCGACCACAGAGGTAACTTTGAAAATCTCAACATGGAAGAATTATGCACTTCCCTCCGCATCCATCACCGCTTTTCTAGCCCATATTTCCCACAAGGTAACGACCAGGCAGAGGCAACTAACAAAACCCTCCTCAAAATCCTAAAGAAAGTTGTCAATGATTCCAGCCGTGATTGGCACCTACAAATAAATTCAGCCCTATGGGCCTATCGAACCTCCTTTCGTACATCCACAGGAACAACTCCATACTCCCTAGTCTATGGTGCCAAAGCGGTATTACTAATAGAAGTTGAACTTCCCTCACTATGCATATCTTTGCAAGGGAAAATCTCAGATGAAGAATACAGAGTAGCTTAGCTCACCTAGCTAGATCTCCTAGACGAGAAGAGACAACAAGCCTATGACCATCTCACAGTCTACCAAACTCATCTCAAAAGGAATTTCAACAAGAAGGTGCTCCCACGACACTTTCAGCTAGGCGACATGGTCCTCAAAGAAAACATGAAAGTCCAAGCAGATCGAGAAAAGAAAGGCAAGTTTGAACCTACATGGCTTGGTCCTTATGTTGTCACTGCATCTTTTGGCTTCGAAACCTATCAGTTATCTACACCAGAAGGAGAACTCTTGAATGATCCTACTAACATCATTCATCTCAAGAAATTCTATGCTTGAAGATCCTTGGTATACTCAGCTTTTGAAAAATAGAAAAAAAAAATAGTAAAGAGAAATAAGCGTCCAATGGTGAAAACTTGGCAATTCAAGTGCCTTGGATAGGTACCTTGGTGAAAACCTGGTAATTCAGGCACCTTGTGTACTAAAGACTAATCCATTATCTATCAATATCCTAACCCTCATCCATCCACCCACCATCGCCATAAAACACCTGCTTGTTCCCTTGGTGTTCCAACCAAATATCCAAAATCTAATGGAGCTTGTAAATACCTCCTGTACAGCTTGTAAAATCTTGTACCTCAGCTTGTAAAATCTTGTACCAAAGCTTGTATTATACCTTGTAAATCTTGTACCATACCTTTTATATCTGAATCTTGTCCAAAGCTCGTACCATATTCCAGCTTGTAAATAATCTTGTATCCTAGCTTCTATCCTATCACATGCACACAAAGAACCCCATTTTCACTTAAGCTTTTCGCAAACCATCTACCTATCCACCTATCAACTATTATAGACATCCCATCCTTCACAAACATTTCCATCTCACAAAAAAACAAAACATGGACAAACTTTTACATTTGTAACATATCTTGGTCCATCAGTTTGTACATCCTCTTTAGCTTAGTACCATTGTATCTATCCAGCTTTCATGTCAGTTCACCCTTGATTAGCATCTTGCACACATCGCACATCTTGGTTAGCTATTCCAATGCACCCTTTAGCTAGATTTCCTATCACAAAAGTGTTATCCTTCTTAGTTTAGCTTGCCAGACGCATCAGTCATCCAAATCCACCAGCTTAGGTGCTCTCCGATAGGTCCTTGCAGGATATAGCTTTCCTCATGTCTGATCTTGGTCCGTTAGTACCTCGTCCTACCCATCTCGTTGGCAAATGGTTCTCTTTTGGATTTTTGCTTTCTTTTGATTTGGACTCTTCCCTGTTGGGTCTTGAAATATCTTTTCCAAGAAATCTCCTTGTTCCCTCCTCAAGGTTGCCACGATCTTCCATATCATGGTATGCTACGAATGGGGCAATCAGAGCGTAAGGTCTTGATTGTGTGTTTTTCTTGTTTTCTTTTTCTGCTTGTGGGTTACCTAGTGTCATTTCTATGCTACTTCCTCTGGGATCCATGTGTGATACTGGGGCAATCCTTGCGTATTTGTTTCGAGTCAGTTTGCCAGTCCTCTAGACAATTGGTGAAAAGGCCTTGATGTTCTTGGTAACCTTGGCAATTAACTAACAGTCCTATAGAAAATCTAGTGCTCAACTACATGGTGGTACTTCTCTTTGAAGTATCCCCCCGCTCAAAAAGCTTCAATGGATTCCCTTCATCTCCATTATCCCCCATCCATCTCCAACATCTGTCACTCCTCCCCCAGCTTATGCATCAGTATCTCTTTGAATCACTCCTCACGCTTAGCTTTAGGGATCCACAATCCTAGTCTTAGGGATCCACCAATCAAATCAATCCACCAAGCTTCATCTTTCAAGATCCACAATCCTAGTCCTAGGGATCTCCAAAACCCATCTTCCACCAATCTGACTCTTTGAAATCCTGTTGCATCAGCTTTATCATCCCAACATCCATTTCCCTATCCTAGATTCCTTTTATAGCACTCTGATCCTCCATCCCCCTCCCCCCCAATCTTGGAAAGTCTTAAGCTTGCTTTACTCTTGTGCATCTGATTCTCCTTTATCATTCTCCCATAGTGAGACTTTGAGCTAATTCAGCCCCTTCTCTTTGCCAATCTGTGTCTTAGCTTATCTCAATTTCTTGTACTTTTCAAGAAATCGTCGAACCTCATTTCTCTCCCTGCCGCCTTCTTGAGGGGGCATCATCTAAGTCTAGTCTCTCCTCTTCTTATTCGAGACTGGGGCAACCTCGTTTCTAAAACATCTTCCTCGTGTCATCTTTATTCAAACTTCTTTGAAATAGTGTTGTCTCAACACTATGTCAAAGAGGGGAAAAATGTAGGCACCTAAATTTGATTACACCGCTTTAGTAATCCTATTTAGTTATCTCTAAGGGCATCATTAATTAAATTCCTATTTAATTAATCCTTTTCCATCCCTAGCTGATTAATTTAATTAATCATCTATAGTCCTAATTGATAAATCAAATAACCTATTATTTATCAATTAAATTTTTTTCTCCTATCTAATTCCAAAAATCCCCATTTATTAAATAAATCTATTTGATAAATAAAATCCTCAAATTTAAAAACCCCTAACTTATCCCTAATCCTCCATTTAGCCTAATCCACCCCATCCACCCATACTAAACAAGCTTAGCCACTAACTCACCCACCCTCATTAATGCCATCCACTTGCACATCTCTAACATCCCTAATCTAATCCTAAACCCAAGCCTAATCCACCCCCTAATGTTGTCACATTCCCTAAACAAGTTTAAGACTTTCCTAAATGAAATCAAAGTCTCCCCTCAAAAAACCCAACCACCAAGTCATGAGTGCTCTTACAAACCATAAAAGACTCTTACAAGCCCATTCATGACTCTTACATCCATCTTCCACACTCTTCCCTCTTCCACACTCATTCCTCTTACATCTCTCTTACATACTCAACCCCACTCATCATGCCTTTAACCAACCCTTTACCCTACCTTCTCACACTCATCCTCCTTGTGACAAGTGTCACCTTCCCATTGGTTCTAAACAAGCACAATCCATGTGCTCCCCTTTGAGTGCATCTTAGCCCTCCTTAACCATCTCCCCATCCTTGCATCTAAGCCCTCCATCCCTCTACCCCTTGGCCTATAAATTGAATCCCATCCCAAGCCATTTCAATCACAATCTTTGAGCTAAAGTTATCATGCCCTTTTGAGAGCCAAAATCCATACTCATACCCTTATAATGCCAAATTGAGAGCTCACAAAGCTACCAATTTTCCATTTTCCCATCTCCATTGAAGCCATTTGAGAATTTGAGCATACATCCCCAATCTACACATAGACACATCTCAAAAACAAGAGAACAATCTCATTGAGAGAGCTTATCCATGGCTCACATTCTCATTTGAGTTTGTCTTCTCTTTGTCTCTCTTATATGTTATGTTAGTTTAATGTGTAAATGCTTTCATTGAATTAGTATTTCTAGCATATTAGATTAGTGTATACAGTCACAAGGGCATGGTCAACGAGTAGTGCTTAGTGAAATTCAAGATTGGAAGCTACTAGGATGAGGTACTTTGTGATATCATATCTATGGACATATGGCATACATTGTTGGGTAGGTCGTGGCAGTTTGAGAGGCATGATGTACATGATGAATGAGCAAATACTTACACTCTTATAAAGGATGGAGTGAAACATAAGTTGAATTCATTGAAGGAGAAAGAATTTTCTCGTTCTTAAGATTTCACTTTATGTTCTTTTTGCATTCACATTTAATAATTAATAAGTAATTATTAAATGGCATTTACCTTTTAGGTTACCCTTTTCAGGTTTCTATCTTCTATTATAAGGATAGATTGTTTGTAAGTATCTTACATCTTTTCTTTATCTGATAATACAATTTGCACATTTTCAAATCAAACCCTTGCCTCTTCTTATCTTTCTCTTCTCTATGAAAGGTTTTCTACATGCAGGTATTCAAGGGCTTCATGGATTTATTTTGCATATTGCTCAAATTCTTCATGGTATCAGAGCTAGATCTATTGTAGCTTGTTCGGTATTTGGAGAAAAAGGAGAACAAGGGTTTGATAGATTAGGTTTGGAGTTTTTCAAGTATTTCTTGAGAAAATAGGGGAGACACTAATTTTCAGAGCAGTTTGAGGCCAAACAGAATTCTCGAATGGATCTAGAAGGCAACAAAACCCTTGTTTCCATATAAAGTTTGTCCATTTTGGACAATGTTGATCCAGGAGGCAAAAAAATTTTGCCCAGAAGGTAACACAACCTCTTGCACACATCTCAATGTGATTTTATCAAAAAATTATTTTAAAAAGGGTTGTAAGCCATTTTTCATCTAGCAACCCCATTCTCTAATGTCGACAATACTTTTTGGCACCATAGAGGTCCCTTTCACCATTGTCGACCCTCTGCTGGCCCACAAAAATTCTAGGTCATCGAAGAAACTTTCCTAAATGTCAGAACATTGCTGCCACTACTACTGCACTCATCGCCATCCCTGGAAACTTCTTGCTGCTATCACTACTCCATCACTAGCAGCTCCACTACCCTTTGACCCCTCTACCTCCTCTACCCACTTGGTGTCATGAACACCTATCACATAGCACTGGTGCCACATCAAAATTTGCCACACATTAGGTGCCACATCAACTTTTATGGGTCCATTGCCATGTGGATGCCATTTGGCACTGCCACATGGTAGTCTTCTTTTTTGCAATTGCCACCAGGCCATCAATTTTAAAGCAATGAAATGTTGACATCAGCACTACATCATCACTCTTGCTTTCCCTTTAGGTCCTCTTTTGACATACTATTATTTTTTGGCCATATCATGAGCATACATAGGTCTTTTTTTAATCTGAAAGAAGTGTTAGAAAGCTGGTTTTATGATGGAGACAATGACACAAGAATTTTTTGGTTTTGATTCATTTTGGTTGCTTGTTTGGGTAGTCAAAGCTAGGTGTTCAATTTTTCACTCTAGAGGGCATATCTCGAGTACCCCAACTCCATTTTTTGAAAATTTTATATCTTTTAAAAGCTTGTTTAGTACTATTTCTAGAAATGCAAGTTTATTTTCCAGATTCAGCTCCAAGATGTTTCTATTATGGTTTTTGTTTTATTGCACTATGGTGGATATCTTGGGTGTTTCAGGTCTAGGAATCATTTTCATGGCATGGGATTTCTTCTTTTGGGTTGTACTACCTATTGTAATAGCTCTTTTCCCTTTCTAATCATTATTGATATCATTCATATGAAATCTTGCAAATGCACTGAGATAAAGTGTCATATTGCATGTTTATTTTCATTTCAGTAGTTTTGCCTTATTTTTCCTTCTAATTTGAGCAGTGTCATCTGAGGATATTCATACAAATTATTGTATTCTTGGGATTCACCATATCTTGTGCCTTGTTGTACATGTATTGCTCATGATTAAAATGCCATGGGGGGTTGATGTATTGCCTTTGTTTTCCATCTTCCTTTGTCTAGTGAGCTTCCCTTCTAATATATTAGCCACATGATGTGTCTAAGGTTGATCACGCCAGTACACACATATGTACTCTTTTGTGCATCTTGATCATGGTTCCTTGACTTGCAGTTCTTTTGGCTCACTTTACTAGTTACCTATCACTTCACCTTTGTTTGAATTAGGGGGACTCTTTTGTTGTTTCGTATGCTTCCTTGGTTCAATGGAGTGACCTATGTATTCAATTTTTGTTCCTATGTACTAGGTAGATGTAGTGGCTGGGTACCTATACATTTTGGTGAGATGGATCATTTACCATATAGACACTCTTCTTTTCAATCCTACTTTGGTTGTAGCCTTCCATGTTCGATTGATCAACTCTTCAAGCTAAGCTATTTCATGCCATCTATATCTTTGAGTTTGATTGTTTTCCTTTATGTGCCTCTTGATCCAATGCAGATTACAGTCTTCTCTACCTGGTCAGGTTCTATTTTAGTGGAGGTTCTTCATATCAAAAAATATTTTTTAATAGAGCTTTATAGCTTCTACATGCTGCAATGATTTTCTTCGTGATTTACCTTTATTCCTATTTTCTGGAACAATCCTCTAGTTGGAGGTTTCTGTTGTCCTTCATTGGGTTTTCAGCTATCTCTTTTTGGAGTAGACTTTTTCCCATTGGGTTTTCTCTATTTCTCCATTTCATAGAGATTTTTTCTGATTGGGTACCTCATCAAGTCTTGTTGTCAGGACCCAATTTTTCTTTCAACACTACATTATAGTTTGCTTGCTCTTTTTGCTTTGTTTGTAATTGCATTGTTTCTTATCTTAAGGGGGGGTGTTAGAGAGAAGGATTAATTTAATTTAATTTATTAAATTACCTTTTCTCCCTTCTTAAGATTTCACTTTATGCACTTTTTGCATTCACATTTAATAATTAATTAGTAATTATTAAATGACATTTACCTTTTAGGTTACCCTTTTCTGGGTTTTGATCTCCTAATATAAGGATAGATCGTCTGTAATTATCTTACATCTTTTCTTTATCTAGAATATAATTTTCATATTTTTAGAGAAAATCCTTACCTCTTCTTGTCTTTTTCTTCTCTGTGACAAGTTTTTTACATGCAGGTATTCGAGGGCTCTGTGGATTTTTTTTTGCGTACTTCTCAAATCCTTCATGTAGTGCTACCAAAATATGTTTTGTCTTATAGAAAGGAGTTTCCTAAAGGTATGAAGCATGAGCATATGTGTTTTTTTGTACTCCCAAAATATGGGAAAGAAGAAGTAGAGGAGGTATCTACAAAAGTTGCAGATTTGTTGGGAGAGTTTCATAATGTACCTCATGGATTACCCCTAATGAGCAAGATTAATCCCTAGATGGATTTGATCCCAGGAACCAGTTTTCCAAACAAGGCAGTGCATAGAATGACACCAATAGAAAGTGAAGAGTTGAACAAACAAGTGCATGAGTTATTTTAGAATGGGTTGATTCGAGAGGGTTCGAGTCCATATTTTGTACCATCAGTATTACCATCTAAAAATAATGGATAATGGAGGATGTGTACATATTCTCGAGCTATCAACAAGATCACAATCAAGTACAAATTTCCATTACCATGGATGAATAATATTATGGACTCTTTGAGAAGAGTTGTGTATTTCACAAAGATAGGTTTGAAGAGTGGGTACCATAGGATTCACATAAGAGAAGGATATGAGTGGGAGACTACTTTCAAGACAAGTTAAGGGTTGCACAATTGGTTAGTCATGCCTTTTGGGCTAACCAATTCACCGAGCACTTTCATGAGACTCATGAATGAGGTATTGAAGAAGGTTCTAGGTAAGTTTTTCATTGTTTACCTAGATGATATATTGATCTTTAGTAAGACATTGGAGGTGCATTTAATGCACATTTGTAAGGTGTTTGATAAGTTGAAGGAGGAAAATTATTGATAAATTTAAAGTGCAGTTTTGTGAAGGAGTTGGTGTACTTGGGATTTATAGCATTTATAGAAGGTCTAAAAATGGATCCTGAAAAAGTGAAGGCTAACCTCAAATGGCCAAGTAAAGAAGTGCAATAGAGGTAAGATCATTTCATGGACTAACTAGTTTTTACATAAAGTTAATAAGAGGTTTTAGCAATATTTGTGGACCTTTGAATGAAACAATCAAAGGAGATATGAAATAATTTAAGTGGACTATAGGAGTAGATAAGAGTTTTACTATGTTGAAATAAAAAGTTATAGAACAACTTGTTTTAGCACTTTTATATTCTAATAAGCTATTTCAAGTAGACTATAATGTTAGTGGTACTATAATAGGATTTGTTTTGAGGAAAGAAGGTAGACATGTTGCTTATATTAGTGAGAAATTGAATGATGCAAAAAAAAGTACTATGTTTATGATAAGGAATTGTATACTATAGTTTAGACATTGAAGAAGTGGAGACACTATTTCTTCCTAAGGGGTTTGTATTCTATATTGATAACCAAGCTTTGCAATGTGAATAGTCAAAGAAAATTAAACCAAAGGCATTTGAAATTTGGGTTGAGTTTTTATAGAGTTATACATTTATTTTGAAACATAGGAGTGGGAAGTCTAACATAGTTGTAGATGCTCTTAGTAGAAGAAATTTTTTTTTGACAAAAATGGAGATTGGGGTGGTTGGGTTCAAGGAACTCAAGAATTTATATTTGGAGGATCTTGATTTTAGCGAAGCTTGGAAGGCTTATACAAAATCTATTGCACTTGATAGGATAAAGTGATTGGATTTCATAATCCAAGATGATATGTTGTTCGAAAAAAGTTAGTTGTGCATTCCCAAAAGTTCTATGAGGGGGAATCTCATCAAGGAGAAGCATAGTGGAGGATTGGTTGGACACTTTGTTAGAGATAAAACCATTTTTTTGGTTGCTAAGAATTATTATTGGCCACAATTGTAGCAAAATGTGAAGAAGTTTGTGCAGTGTTGCAGAGAATGTTAGATGACAAAAGGAGTGAAGCAAAAATAGGGTTATATTAGCTATCACGTGTACCTAAGAAACCATGTGAAGATGTCAGCATGGATTTCATTCTTGGTTTACCAAGGACACAATGAGGGCATGATTCAATATTTGTGGTACTTGATAGATTTTCAAAACTAGCACTTTTCATTCCCTGCAAGAATACTAGTGAGGATGTTCATGTGGCAGAGTTTTTTTTCAGAGAACTGGTAGGACTACATGGTCTTCCAAAGAGTATAGTTTTAGATTGAGATACCAAGTATCTTTGGAATACACTATAGAAGAAATTGAAGATAGATTTGAATTTTAGTTCATCACATCATCCACAAATTGATGGACAAATAGAGGTGGTGAATCAAATTTTGGGGTATTTGCTGAGATGTTTGGTTGGCGATAAGCCAAAAGGTTGGAATCTAATTTTACCACATCATAATTTGCATAGAATAATTCTATCAATAGGAGTACTGGTAAATCACCATTCAAGATTGTATATGGGAATAGTCCCAAAAATACTTCTGAATTAAGGTAGTTGGATAAAGGAGAAATAAATAGTGTTGAAGCAAGAAATTTTGGTGAACATTTGAAGAATATCTATGAGGAGATGAGGAAGCACATTCTTAAGATGAATACACAATATAAGGCTAAGGTTGATTTGAAAAGGAGGTATAAGAAATTTCATATTGGAGATGAAATCATGGTTCATTTGATGAAAGAGAGACTTCCAATGGGTACATATAATAAGTTCAAAATAAAGAAGTTTGGACCATGCAAGATAGTGAAAAGGCATGATTCTAAAAATGTCTATGAAGTGTAGTTGCTTGTTGAACTAAATATTTCACTAGTATTTAGTATTTTAGATTTGATAGAGTGTTATGAAGGAGGTAATGGAGATGAAGTTGTAGTAAAGTGCAGTGGAGTGTTCCAGTAGCTAGTTCGGCTCGAAAGGAGATTAAGGAGATATTGAACAATTGTGAGGGAAGAAGCACAAGGAACAGAACATGTGAGGAGTATCTTGTCAAATGGAAAGGGAAGCTAGTGGAGGATTCATCATGGCAAACATGGGAGGATTTTGATTGTTTTCATTTTCCTCTAACTACTTGAGACTTGATAGGGTCACTTCTCAAATTATCCTGGGTGTCTGATGTAGGAGCATCCTGGGTGTAAGGGCAATCTTGCATAACCCAAAAATATTTATATTTCCACTTTTCTAGTTTTTGTATTTTTAATAAGGGTTATTCCTATACAAAGTTGCTACTTGAGGGAGCTTGCTAATTTTAGTAAGTTGGTATAATTTTCTCATATTGTTCTCATCTCATATATGTTCATCTTCGACATATCAGTCTGCTAGATGAGTTTTATTGGCATATCATATCATATGCATTTGTATAGTTATTGCATATTTTCGATATGAATTTTGGCTATCCAAACTCTTGGTCCAGCGATGAAGTCCTAAATGGCTCTGAAACAATGCAAAACCAAAACTAATAGATATTTGTGTGATCAACCACTATAGATCGCTAACTAAGGATTCTAGAATGGAGTTATAATAGTCCATCAAGTCAACAATTTTCTAGTTAAGGTCTCCAGAAGTGGTGATGGGGACACACCCAACAACAGAATAGACACAATAGAAAGGGGGAATTATATTAACTGAGAAAATAAGCTAGTACAAATAGTGCAGAGAAAATAAACTTCAAAACATGCCCTACAGGCTTACAATAGCATAAATCTAGAGAATATTTCTCCTTTTAGCACCTCCTCTCAAGCTCCCATCCGAACTGCCTTTTACAATGCCAAAAATCTCCTTAAATAGACCCCAAAGGGTTAAGGACTAGGAGTACATTCTAGAAAGTGCTAGTAGGCATCCACTGACAAAATAGAAGGTTCCAGAAGCTGCGTTAGAAGTTGGTGCAAATCTAGAAGAATCCAGAAACGGTAGCCGAACTTTCGGGAGGCATAACTTTTGAACCGTAGCTCTGATTGATGAACCATTTACATTTTCGAAAAGCTCTCGAAGTGCTCTATAGCCCTATGGACTAGCTTTTCTCATCCCCCATTTTTGAACCCTTTTTGAGGTCATTTAATGCCCCAAACCTGACTTTGAAGCATTCTTAGGAGGTCTCCAAAACCCGAAAAACTGCAATAACTTTCAAACCGTGGGGCCTTTTGACCTAATTCTTTTTCTGGAATGTTCTAAATCTCAATTACATTCATCTGGCCAAGTCACACCTTCTAGGTCACCAAAATGATGGTCAAATTGCATGCTCCTATTTTTTTGAGATTTTCAAATGCACTGATAGTTGAACTATGAGAGTTGGAACCTTTATTTGAGCCAAATGGGTATCCAAAAATGTAAAGACATAAAATAGAAACTAAGTCTAAGTACATTTTTTTGGGTGACACAGGATTGCCCTTATACCTTTGGATGCTCCTGCATTAGACACCCAGGGTAGATTGAAAAGTGACCCTGTCACTTTATGGATGGTAGAGGAAATCCCAAATGGGAAACCTCAGCTACTGAAATCCAAGTTGAGTCTTCGATCGGTCGTCCTTTCCATTTGACCAAATACTCTTCATACTGCCTGTTCCTGGTACTCCTACCCACACGATGATCTAGAATGTCTTCTATCTCCTCCTTCTTAGAAGCAGGAATTGGACATGGCTCTAAAACTAGCTCTTCATTTGCACCATCATCATGATACTCTGTTAAATCTGCAATGTTGAAAATGGGAGAAATGTGAATACCATCTGGCAGCTCCACCTCATATGCATTTCCTGAGTTATGTTTCTTCAAAATTTTGCAGGGGCCAAATTTCTTCATTTTCAGCTTGTTGTAAGTACCAACTGGAAATCTTTCTTTTCGTAAGTGCACCATGACTAGATCCCCTACTTGGAATTCCTTATGTCTTCTCCTTGCATGAGCCCTAGCTTTATACTCTTGATTCATCTTGATAATGTGTGCTTGAACCTCCTCATGTAGACGCTTGATGTGTTCAACAAATTCCTCAGCTTCAGCACTTGTTCTCTCCCCTTGTTCTATCTTCCTCAATTCTGGTGCAGTCCTTGGGCTATTTCCATATACAATTTGAAATGGTGATTTTCCAGTACTCCTATTTACAGAGTTATTATAAGAAAACTCTGCCTGTGGTAGAATCAAATCCCATCCCTTGGGCTTATCTCCAACTAAACATCTCAGCAAATTGCCCAGACTTCTATTTACCACTTCTGTTTGGCCATCAGTGTGTGGGTGATGCATGGAACTGAATTTCAAGTTTGTTCTCAACTTCTTCCACAATGTCCTCCAGAAATACCCCACAAATTTAGTATCTCGGTCAGAAACTATACTCCTTGGAAGACCATGTAGTCTTACCACCTCTTTGAAAAACAAGTCTGCAATATGGACAGCATCATGAGTTTTGTGGCATGGAATGAAATGTGCCATTTTGGAGAACCTATCAACCACCACGAATACTGAGTCATTACCCCTTTGCGTCCTTGGCAATCCAAGAACAAAATCCATACTTATGTCCTCCCATGGCCTTGATGGAACAGGCAATGGCTGATATAGGCCAGTATTTTGACTAAACCCCTTGGCAACTTGACAAACCTGGCAACTCTGTACAAACTTCTTCACATCCTGTGTAATTTGAGGCCAAAAATAATGTTCTCTAAGAATGGCAATGGTCTTATCTCGACCAAAATGTCCTGCCATCCCTCCACTGTGTTTCTCCTTGATCAGATTTTCCCTCATGGAACTCCTTGGAATGCACAATTGACTACCTTTGAACAACATGCCATCCTGAATCAAATAGTCTAACCACTTGGTTCTATCTAAACCAACAGGTTCTTTACAAGCTTTCCATGCTTCAGCAAAATCAGGATCCTCAGGGTACAAATTCTTGAGTTCATCAAACCCAACTACTTCAACCTGCATTGTTGTAAGCAACAACTGTCTCCTACTTAATGCATCTGCAACCCTGTTAGATTTTCCACTTCTATGCTTCAACACAAATGTATAACTTTGCAAGAATTCTACCCACTTCATATGCCTCTGATTCAATTTACCTTGGCTATTTAGGTACTGTAATGCCTGATGATCAGTATACAAAACAAATTCCTTTGGCAATAAATAATGCCTCCATTTTTTTAAGGCCTGAACTATTGCATAGAACTCTTGATCATAAACAGAATACTTCTTCTTTGCATCATTCAATTTTTCACTAAAATATGCAATAGGCTTACCTTCTTGGCTTAATACAGCCCCAATAGCGCTACCACTAGCATCACAATCCACTTGGAATACTTTTTTGAAATTTGGAAGTGCCAACACAGGCTGTTCAGTCACCTTCTTCTTCAGCAATTCAAAACTTCTCGTAGCTGCTGCAGTCCATTTGAACTCTTTTCTATCCCCTCTTATTGTATTAGTTAGAGGTGCACATATGCCACTGAAATTCTTAATAAACTTCCTGTAAAAACTAACCAGACCATGAAATGATCTTACCTCAGTAGCAGATCTTGGAGTAGGCCATTCCAAGATGGCTTTTACCTTTTCTGGATCCATTTTGAGACCTTCAGGTGATATAACAAATCCCAAATAGACTAACTCCCTTTTTGCAAAGACACACTTCTTTAGATTAATTAACAGTTTCTCTTCCCTTAGCCTTTCAAGGACACTACGAATATGTAGTAAATGTTCTTCCAAAGTCTTGCTGAAAATTAAAATATCATCCAAATAGACAATAACAAATTTTCCCAAGAACTTCTTAAGTACCTCATTCATGAGCCGCATGAAGGTGCTTGGGGCGTTCGTCAATCCAAAGGGCATGACTAACCACTCATAAAGACCCTCCTTGGTCTTGAAGGCTGTTTTCCACTCATCTCCTTCTCAAATCCATATCTGATGATAGCCACTCTTCATATCTATCTTTGTGAAGTACTGAGCTCCGCTCAAGCAGTCCATAAGATCATCCATCCTTGGTAAAGGAAACCGGTACTTGATGGTTATCCTATTTATAGCTCGAGAATCTGTACACATCCTCCACTCTCCATCCTTCTTTGGTGCAAGTACTGCAGGTACTGCACATGGACTCAGGCTCTCTCGAATCAGGCCCTTCCTCAGCAACTCCTGAACCCTTCTATTTAGCTCCTCTGTTTCAGTAGGAGTCATCCTGTGAGCAGCCTTGTTAGGCAAACTAGCTCCTGGAATCAGATCTATCTGATGACTGATTTGCCTTACTGGTGGCAATCCATCTGGAACATTATCAGAGATAATATCTCCAAATTCTCCTAGTAAATCTGAAACTTCAAATGGTATTTCACTACTACCTTCTTTATCTTTCCTAGGAATCAAAGCATAGCACATACGCTGATGTTTCATGCCATCTAAAAACTTCCTTCCATCAACAAGACAAATCCTAGCACTACTACATACCTTTTCACCTTCCTTTTTCATGGGCTTCAATTTGTGGCGAACTCCATCCTTTGTCAGAGAGTATGTGTTTGCATGTCCATCATGTATTGCATGTCTATCAAACTGCCATGGTCTACCCAACAATAGATGGCAAACATCCATCGAAATAACATCACAGAGAACTTCATCATGGTAACTCCCAATTTTGAATTTTACTAAACATTGTTCACTTACCAGGACCTTATGATCATCTTTGACCCAAGAAATCCGATAGGGCTGGGGATGTTTCTCCCTCTTGAGCTTCAGCTTAGAGACCATCTCTTCGGATACCAAGTTATCAGTGCTACCACCATCAATGATCACATCACAACATTTATCCTCACACTTGCATCTGGTACGGAACAAACTCCTCCGTTGTCCTGGTTCATTTTCACCACTTAGTAGGACTCTTTCATTTACCAAGGTCTCTCCTCTTTCTGCATCCTCTGAATGTGATGATTGTGCATCCTCATCCACATGAGCAACCCTAGCTTGGCCCTCAGCTCTCCTATCTGTCCTTCCTTGTCGTTGAGGGCATTCAAAGGCACGATGACCTTCTTCATTGCAATGGAAATAGGTACCACGGAAGCCTCCTCTTCCTTGTCCACGTCCTCTACCTCTTCCTCTTTGATTTCCAAAATCTTGATCATGGGAGCGGTTGAAACCCTTATTCCTCTGGTTCCTGCTAGTAACCTCATCTTCATTTTTCTTTTGAGTTTCATTGCGGCCTCCAGATGATCTACCGCTTCCCCTTCCTCCTTGACCGCGCCCTCTTTGTCTTCCTTCAAACCTTTTACTCAGCTTCTCTTCAACTCGTAGGGCAAACTAGTATGCTTCTTCAACGCTAGTCATTCTTACCAGACTTAATTCCTCCTGGATGCTAGGTCGTAACCCACTGATATAACGAGCAACCTTCTCCTTATTTGCTTCTGCATGCCCCGCTCTAATCAGGAGTCGGTAAAACTCCTCTATATATTCTTGGACTGATCTTCCTGCTTGCTTTAACCCATGCATCTTCTTAAACAGATCAAGCTCGTAGTCCACAGGAATGAACTGCTTCTTCAATTTGTCCACCATTCGATCCCATCTTGTGATCTTCTCCTTTCCTCTTCTAAGTCTTTCCAGTTGAACCTCTTGCCACCAGATTTTGGCATGGCCTTTCAGTTTGGCCTTTGCAAACTTAACCCTATCTGGGTCCCTTATATCCTCATACTCAAAGTATTCTTCCAGTTCATTGATCCAATCGATCAACTCATCTGGTTTCAAATTTCCTGAAAATATACCCACTTCAATTGTAGGTCTTTTACCAAACCTAGTAATGGCCCTAAAAAGCCTTTCCTCTACAGGATTCAGAACTTCCCCGTCAACTTCCATTACTTCCTCTTCATTGTCATCCTTACTATTGTCATCTGCGGCAATATTTGCTCCTCTACGAAGCTCCTCTTGCAATGCTTGTACCTGTCTCTGGAGGGCTCTAACCTCCTCAGGATCAATAGCTCTAGCCCTTCCGCCACACTCTCTTCATGGAGGCATCTTCTAACTCGAACCCACAACCACACAGTCCTGGATCAAACTGCCTCATAGTCGGCGCTCTGTCTACACACTCAGGAAAACTCGCTCTGATACCACTTGATGGGGACACACCCAACAACAGAATAGACACAATAGAAAGGGGGAATTATATTAACTAAGAAAATAAGCTAGTACAAACAGTGCAGAGAAAATAAACTTCAAAACATGCCCTACAGGCTTACAATAGCATAAATCTGGAGAATATTTCTCCTTTTAGCACCTCCTCTCAAGCTCCCATCCGAACTGCCTTTTACAATGCCAAAAATCTCCTTAAATAGACCCCGAAGGGTTAAGGACTAGGAGTACATTCTAGAAAGTGCTAGTAGGCATCCACCAACAAAATAGAAGGTTCCAAAAGCTGCGTTAGAAGTCGGTGCAAATCTAGAAGAATCCAGAAACGGTAGCCGAACTTCCGGGAGGCATAACTTTTGAACCGTAGCTCCGATTGACGAACCGTTTACATTTTTGGAAACCTCTCGAAGCGCTCTATAGCCCTATGGACCAGCTTCGTTCGTCCCCCATTTTTTGACCCTTTTTGAGGTCATTTAATGCCCCAAACCTGACTTTGAAGCATTCTTAGGAGGTCTCCAAAACCCAAAAAATTGCAATAACTTTCTAACCGTGGGGCCTTTTGACCTGATTCTTTTTCTGGAATGCTCTAAGTCTCAATTACATTCATCTAGCCAAGTCACACCTTCTAGGTCACCAAAATGATGGTCAAATTGCATGCTCCTATTTTTTTGGGATTTTCAAATGCACTGATAGTTGAACTATGAGAGTTGCAACCTTTATTTGAGCCAAATGGGTATCCAAAAATGTAAAGACATCAAATAGAAACTAAGTCTAAGTAAATTTTTTTGGGTGACATAGGATTGCCCTTATACCTCTGGATGCTCCTGCATCAAGTGGACCCATCTAAAATTATAATTTGTATATGGTCTTGAGTCAATCATATGTAATAAAGTGTAATGGAATAATATAATATGAGGTTGGTCAGCCTCAAGGGTTAGGGCTTAGTATCTAGATCCATCCCATATGATTAAAAGTAGGATATAAAGAAGGATCAAAGGTTGTCTAAGGAATCTCTAGGTGATAGTCTCAACTTTCTCTTGCAAACTATTGTAAGGAAGATGCCCTTGTGGGTTTGTATATTATAATTTTGCAATTCTACATTTGTGGTAATAATAAGAAGCCCATATTGTCTTCCCACAATTTGTGTTATTCTCTAGTTTTGGTTTTTGTTGTGGTATTATGGGGAGCACCCTTCATCAAATATACTATCTTAAAATGAAAGAACTTCATTTTGAGACATTTTATCCCTCTTTAGTGTGGTTTTGGTCTCTCTTTATTCTTCCAATCTTGCTCAAACTTCTAGGTCATCTCTCATTTCTCTATATGGCCCTTTAGGTTTTTCTTTATCACCTTTTTTTATCATATGTTAAAGTGCTTTCAGTAGTTCTTGAATCTTTTTGCACTTTCCCCTAAGACTTTAGGGTCCATTTTCCTTGGGACACCCTTATTTGAAAAAAATTTAAGGAGGTGATGAAGCACATTATTAAGATGAATACACAATATAATGTTAAGGCTGATGTGAAAAGGAGGTATAAGGAATTTCATATTGGAGATGAAGTCGTGTTAATTTGAGGAAGGAGAGACTTCCGATGGATACATGTAATAAGTTGAAAATGGAGAAGTTTGGACTGTACAAGATAGTGAGAAGGCATGATTCTAGAAATGTCTATGAAGTGTAGTTTCTTGCTAAACTGGATATTTCACTAGTATTTGGCATTTCAGATTTGATAGAGTGTTATGAAGGAGGTGATGGATATGAAGTTGCAGAAGTGTAGTGGAGTATTCTAGTAACTACTTTGGCTAGAAAGGAGATTGAGGAGATATTGGACAATTGTGAGGGAAGAAGCACAAGGAACAGAACATGTGAGGAGTATCTTGTCAAATGGAAAGGGAAGCTAG
Organism: Cupressus sempervirens; assembly: GCA_028749045.1. NCBI lineage: Eukaryota > Viridiplantae > Streptophyta > Pinopsida > Cupressales > Cupressaceae > Cupressus > Cupressus sempervirens. The sequence goes on along the minus strand of CM053786.1, from coordinate 763,008,008 downwards.
TGGAGGATTCATCATGGCTAGCATGGAAGGATTTTGACCATCTTGGTTTTCCTCTAACTACTTGAGACCTAATAGGGTCACTTCTCAAATTAGTCTGAGTGTCTAATGCAAGAGCATCGTGGGTGTAAGGACAATCTTGCATCACACAAAAATATTTCTATTTCCAATTTTCTAGATTTTGTATTTTTAGTAAGGGTTATTCTTGTACAAAGTTTCTATTTGAGGGAGCTTTCTAATTTTAGTAAGTTGGTATAGTTTTCTCATATTGTTCTAATATAATATATGGAGGTTCATCTTTGACATATCAGCCTGCTAGATGAGTTTTATTGTCATATCATATCTATTTGTGTAGTTATTGTATATTTTTTATATGAATTTTGGCTATCCAAACTCTGGGTCTAGTGATGAAGTCCTAAATGGTTTTGAAAAATGTAAAACCACAATTAATAGATACTTGTGTGATCAACCACTGTAGATCGCTAGCCGAGGATTCTATAATGGTTGTTAAAGTAAATAATTATTGTTTACACTTTACTTAAGTTTACTTAGGATAAATGCATTATTTATTAGTTTCATAACTAGGAGTTGTTGATAACATGAGAGTTTGTTCCTACCTAGTTATACTTATCTTCTCACCTACATGGAGGATAATCCACCTTTTGTGCACATATGCTTAGTTGTCACACTTATCTCCTAGCACTTTCTAGCTTGTTTTAGAAGCTTCCAAGAGGCCTTTATAGACAGGCTTTCTTAGTGTAATATCATATTGTACAACAATTTCATTTTTTATTGTTGCAATATAATTTTTCTCAAACTGTTGAGATTCTCCAAGCCCTACCTTTCCTACTTCAATTTCACTTCAGCAGGTTATTTGCATGCATGCGATCTTGGTGAGCTATAAAGTTGGCTTTAATCAACTTCTACGTGGTATTGGAGCCTCCCTGCTGCTTCCTAGTTTGAAGGATTTTTTGAAGCTACATTTCAGAGACACAAACCCTAGTTTGTTTGAGATTTTTTCTTCAATTGGGAGGAAGAGCATTTTTTCGGGGCACTTTGGGCCTAAACAGATGTTTCCATTGTGATCAAAAGGCCTGTTACAGTCAGAATTCATATAAAACTTTTGATTTTTTATTATTGTAACGTTAGGCAAAAAAAAATTGCCTCCTGGTAGGCCATACAAATGCATTTATTGCAAAAAATTTAAATTTTTTTAAAGTGGACACAAAGCGGCCACTGCCCAATGGCCACCACTCTACCACTATGGTACCACCACCACACGACCCAGGTGTCATTGCCACAAGTAGCGTAGTCGCGACACAACCAAAACCCAATCATCGCTCTGCGACCCCTGCCGCACCACCAACCCACCACCCTCCTCAACAAAACCACCTATGTTCACTGCCACTGCCGCCACCTCTACTAGCTATAGCCTCCCTGCTGTCACTGTAACCTCCTACACACTTGGCATCTTTTGCGTGCACTTGTCACATGGTCATGCCACTTCATCAAGGCTGGATTGTATTGCCACATGGCAACCATGTGGTAGTCTTTTTTACCTCAATGGCCTCCAAGCCATCAATTTTAGGCAATAGAAATGATAATGTTAGCATGACATCAGCACTGCATCAACCTTCCTGCAAGTTCCATAGGTCCTTTTTGACCTACTTTTGGTTTTTTGGTCATAACTTGAGCATACAGAGGTCTTTTTCTAATCCGAAAGAAGCTCTAGAAAGTTGGTTCTAAGATAGAGACATTGGTGCAGGTATTTTTTGGTGTTGATGCAATTTTATTGTCTATTTTTATAGTCAAATTTGGATGTTCTAATTTTCACTCCAGTGAGCATATCTTTTTGTGTCTCGTCTCCATTTTTTGAAAACATTATATTTTTCGAAAGCTAGTTTTTTCATCTCTTTAGAAATGTTATAATTTCTTTCAGATTCTATACCATGCTCTTTCTATCATGTTTTCTAATTTTCTACACTATGGTGGATATCTTGGGTTTTCTAGGTCTGAGGATTATTTTCATAGCATGGGATCCTTTTTCTTGAGTTGTACTATCTATGTATCAACTTTTTTCCCTTTTTGATCATTGTTGATATCATTTGTAAGCATCTTTATGCAAATGCACTGAGATAAAGTGCCACTCTTGCATTTTGGGATCTTGAACATTGTTTTGAGACAGTTGTACTCGCAATATATTATAAAGTGTCATGGGGGGGTTAGTTGTTGCCATTTTGTGCCCTTTTCCTTTGTTAAGTGAGTGTTCCTTCCATGACATTAGCCCCATGATGTGTCAGTAACATGTGTCTTTATAGGTGTTTGTACCTCTTCCTCTCTCTCGTTGTTCTTGGTTCTTTCTATAGAGGACTTTTGGCCCACTTTCTCTGTTGCCTATCACCTCACCCTATTTGCATTAGTGGGGGTTCTTCTGTTGTTTCTAATGCTTCCTTGGTTCAATGGTTCATTGGAGTAAGCTATGTATTCAGTATTTGATCCTATATACTAGGCGATTGCAATGGCTAACTACTTATGCATTTCAGTGAAATGGATCTTCTATCATATAGACACTCTTCTTGTTTGTTCCTACTTTAGTTGCAACCTTCTATTTCAGAGGAGATTCTATAGAGCAATTTCCTTTTAATAGATTTTTTAGCTTCTTCATGCTTTAGTGTTGTTCTTCATGATCTTCTCTTTGTTACTATTTTCTGGGACATTCCTCTAGTTGGAGGCTTCTTCAGTCCTTCACTAGGTTTTCAACTATCTCTTTTTGGAGAAGGGTTTTTCCCACTAGGTTTTCTCCTTTGTCTCTGGTTTACAAAGATTAAATTGCATTTGTACATGGATTATTAACATGGCCTTGTTGTCAGGACCCATTATGCATTTCATCGTAGCTATTGTGAGCTTAAGTGCATTCCCCTAAGTTGCACTTAAGGTGGGGGTGTTAGAGTAAATTATTATTATTTATGCTTTACTTAAGTTTACTTAGGATAAATGCATTATTTATTAGTTTCATAGCTAGGAGTCGTTGACAACACAAGAGTTTGTTCCTACCTAGTCATACTTATCTTCTCACCGACATGGAGGATAATCCACCTTTTATGGATGTATACTTAGTTATCACACTTATCTCCTAGCGCTTTCTAGCTTGTTCTAGAAGCTTCCTAGAGGCCTTCATAAACAGGCTTTCCTAGTGTAATATCATATTGTACAGCAATATAATTTTTCATTGTTGCAATATAATTTTTTTCACACCGTTGAGATTCTCCAAGCCCTACCTTTCCTTCTTCAGTTTCTCTTCAGCAATTTATTTGCATGCAAATGATCTTGGCAAGCTATGAAGTTGGCTTTCATCAACTTCTACAATGGGGTTATAATAGTCCATCAGGTCAATGATTTTGTAGTTATGGTCTCTAGAAGTGGAACCATCTAAAATTATAATTTGTATATGGTCTTGAGTTGATCATATGTAATAAAATGTAATGGAATAATATAATATGAGGTTGGTCAGCCTCAAGGGTTAGGGCTTAGTGTCTAGATCCTTCCCATATGATTAAAAATAGGATACAATGAAGGCTCAAAGGTTGTCTAAGGCAGCTTTGGGTGATAGTCTCAGCTTTTTCCTATAGACTATTGTAAGGAAGGTGCCCATGTAGGTTTGTATATTATAATTATGTAATTCCACATTTGTGGTAATAATAAGAAGCCCATATTTTGTTCTCACAATTTTGTTATTCTCTAGTTTTGGTGTTTGTTGTGGTATTAGGGGGAGTACCCTTCATCAAATATACTGTCTTAAAATGAAAGAACTTCATTATGAGACATCTTATCCCTCTTTAGTGTGGTTTTGATCCCTCTTTATTCTTCCAATCTTGGTCAAACTTCTAGTTCATCTCTTATTTATCTATATGGCCCTTTAGATTCTTCTTTATCACCTTTTTTATAATATGTTAAAGTGATTTCAGTAGTTCTTGAATCTTTTTGCACTTTCCCCTAGACCTTAGGGTCCATTTTCCTTTGGACGCACTCATGTATAGTTTGACCAAGAAATTCTATATCCGAAGGGATTAAGGTCCCAAGGCCTCATGTGTCTCAGGTGTTTAAATTGTTTTATTATTCTCCCTAGTTGATCTGCTTTATTTTTTATCCAAAAAATTACTATAAAAGGAGGTTTTGGCTTTCATTTTAATCCATAAGATAAACAAGACAATATAAAGAGAAAGCTCACACACACACATACATGAGATATCAAGCGAAAAATCTTCAAGCATTCAAGATGTAGCATTTCTGTCTTACATCAAGTCTCTTCCTTCAAGGTGGTCTAAGGTGAGAAAATGGAAGCAGACCAACCCATAAATTAATGGAGGGGGACAAACAAGATCCACCCCTTGGATTAGGTTTGATTGATACAAAAGAAAGTATCAATCCAAGCTCTAATGCAAAATGCATGAATAACTTGGATTTATTTCCCTCTCATCTCCACCTTAAGAGGGTTTAAGCAAGAAGATATGTTATATAGAGCTAAGATATAAAGATATGACAAAAAGAAAAAGTATATAAATAATAAAAGAGAGGAAGATGATATACCCTGTGAAATAAAAACCTAAAAATAGGTTGTCAAACAACCTCCAAAAGGGTTGATTCCCATTCTCTAAATTAAAAATTGTGCTACGAACAAAACTGAGAAATTGTTTGGTGATATTCAAAGAGTTGCCTTGATAATCAGGGGCAAAATGGAGCACCAAGAGTGTACTACAACCCTGATGAAATGTGAGCGACTTTGATTCTTCTTTCACCATTATAAGAAAAAATGAAAAAGGTATCCAGATCTACAACATGTTAGTCAATCTGAGATCCAAAACTTGCAAATGAAGGGGTTTTTAAAAAAGAAAATTTGGGGAGGGGGTGGTTTGCCTCAATCAAAACCCTGTTAAGGAATTAAACTTGAATTGAAACAAAGATATAATGCTATTAAGTAGTAGTAATAGATCTAACCTAAAAGCAATGTAAATCTATGAATATTCTTTTAAATTTGGAATACAATCAAGTATGTAGATGCAAAAGCTTTGAATCGACTTCAAAACCCTAGAAATGAAATCAAAGTGACATAAAAACCTTCATGAATGAATGTTCTTGAAATCCATCTTAGGAATGCATGTAGATGAATGTAGATCTTGAGAGGATGAATGTATAAAATGTAACAAATAATCTTGTATGTATGAAGGGAGATCTTCAATGTTGGAAATCCAATAGAAGATATAGCGTAAGCTCCTTCAATAAATTGAATTCATAAATCCTTGATCTTTAATTGAGAGATATCTTGAATGAAGAATCCTTGAGAACTTGAGAGCTTGAGTACTTGAACTTGAACACTTGATGGATGATAAATGGATCAAATGGAAGGGTTCATATATAGATCAACATTGACTCACTCCTACAGGGTGACCTACTTAGGAATTAGCATCCCAAATGTACCCGGACATGGGACCCAAGAAGGAGACTTAAAATAGGTCCCAATTTAGGGCACACTACACCTCTAACAACCAAGCCCCAAAACCTCTAAGATCCCTTAAGGATCTCAAAATAGGTTTTGCATCCCCAAAATTAGGTACAATCTCTGATATATAGTCATTGCGATATGAAGAACACATTCCAAGTGGATAGATGAAGGGAAGGAAAGAACTAGGAGGATAGATCCTACCTTGAGCTTAATACTGTGAAAATAGGAGCTTTAAAGAGGATCTATTAGGTTTTACCTCAATTCCACCTTGGAGAAAGAATCCAAAGGGAAGAAAGATGAAGAGGTGCAAAGAGATTAATGATCTTGCATTAAATGGTTACTAAACCTTAATTAAATTGTAGTGCATCTAGTTAAAGATGGTACATTTATCCCCCACTTTAGTGAGAGTGTGGACCAACTCACATTGTCGATAAAGTAGAGAGAAGAGAAAAAGAGGGTAATTAGAAGAATCACAACAAGATTTAACATCACTTAATCAAAGAGAAAAAGTCCCCAATACCAAGGGTCCTAACTCCATATTCATGCACTAGGGTGCAAAGAAAAGCAAAGCTAAAAGAACATCAAGGGGTTACTACTAAAACCCCAAATCAATGAGTGAAAGAGACCTAGGCTAAAGAAATATATCTCTCACTGATATCATATTTGGAAATCTATCACAACAGAATAAGTGATGACATAAGAAATGAAAGAGTGACATCATTAATCAACATAATTTTTGTAACTATCTCTACTAGCATGAAAGAAAGAGAGAAGAGAGCGAGAAAGTGATTGCCTCACCCAGTAGAGTGCCCACCCTACTATGAATCACCAAAATAGCTACTGCAAAAGATGACATTGAATTTTTTAACGGGGTAGTAATCCACTAGTCAACACACCAAAAGTTCCATCCATAGAACAACATCCTTTGTATCACCATGGCATGATCCTTTTGGAATATGTACTTGTTTATGAGACTTAGCATGTTGTTCTAGAATGTGTTGCCTATATTGGGACTTAGCAAGTTTTTATGTGTTACCCAAATACAAGATTTAGCATGTATGTGTTTGGATGCATTATCCATGAATGAGATTTATCATATATGTTTGTTTTTGCAAAAGAGAGATGAAGTAACAATGCATAGATTTGAGAATAACTTAGAAAACATACCTAGAATCTAGGGCTAAAGTACTCTAGGCCATGGTTAGAATTGGTATTTTCTACGCCATGAGAGAAAAAATTATGTATAAGGAGGGTGTATATATGTCCCCCTCCTTATCATGTCTAGATACTAGACATGAGAAGCAAGAGAAATAGGATACATACATCATGCAACAAGGAGATATCCTGAAAGAAACAATGCAGACTACAATCATATGAAAGAACCTTAACTCTTACAATCTAAGAACATAGACAAATTATGGAAAGGCTATATCACTTATGGAAAGTGGAACCTCAAAAAGGGAGAAATCTCAATGATAAGACGTCCACCTAAGAGAAGTGATTGATCAAGATGACATCTCCAAGAAAAGAAAGAAGGAAATAGAACAAGAATACACCTAACCATTCCCCTATATATAGGTGAAGTAGGGATCACTAGATAAAGAATAAAAATCTCCAAGCAAGGGAAAGTGTATATAATAGACATAGATTGACTTGATAAAGAAGAGGTGATGACCTAGGACATACACCTCTTGCAAAAGAGGGAATCCGAAGTCAAGATACAATTCTTCATAAAGAGAGAAAAATGTCACATAATAAGCAAGTTCATCATAAGCTTGAGAGAAAGTAGATCCTTAGAAAAAGAAAAAGAATATACAATGTGTCTTTCCCTACAAGTGTAAGACAAGAAAAAGAGATAGATGGTGGATTATTTAACAAAATCTTGAAAGATATAAGGATGGGTTGTAAGCGAAAATTGATAACCATGTACAAAACACAAAAACTTGATATCCAACAAGAAGGATATAATGCTACACTATAGAGGGGATGAAAGAAAGAAACAACAAAGGATAATCAAATCTAAAATAATGTAAGATTGCTACAAAAGAATATCATATCTGTAGTAAGTTATAGATGATCATTAAAATAAAAGGCATGAAAAGATACTTGTTAGGCAAAAACCACAGTCATGCATGTAACAAATCAATACACACCAACATATAATTTATTATTATAAAATAATACAAATCTATAGAGAAAATAAATGAAGAGATGAAAGGATACCACATTAAACCATGAAGGGATAATGGACTCCAAAGAAAGAAAATTTAATATAAACTCTAAATTCCTTATAGTAGAATGCAAATTCATAAAGGATATTAGATGCATTGGAGAAGGGAACAAGGATACATTATGCTTCCCTAAGTGTAAAACAAGTCAGCAAAGGGAGATAATGGGTCCTATGATATAGAAAGAGAGAATAGGGTCATTGCATCCCAAGTGAAGAGGCAAGGTAAATGACTACTATGTTACTCATAAAGTAGGACAATGGACCCCAAAAAGATAGGCTAACAATTTCACAAATCTAGGAGGAACATAATACGGATGTGGATGTATCAAGTAAAGTGATCATGAAAAAGATACCATTCACCATCGCAATTCATATGAAATATATAATAAGAAATAAATTGATAAAGCATAAAAAAAGATCTCTTGAATGTAATAAGATGGAAATGTAAAGGGAAACAATCAATATGTGTATACTCATAAAAGAAAGGTGTTTAATGTACAAATTCAAGAATGTATGATGATGATGTGAAATCTAAGGTTTCCCAATCTAGAAGAGAGGAGAAGCTACTTAGAAATAATGTTGAACTAATGAAAAGAAGGTAATAATGATTATCATGTTCACTAAGACCTAAAATGGTTTTAAAGGAACAAGAAGAAGAATCAAGGGTGTGGTCTTCTATGACTAGGGCAGTCTTAGGAGAAGGATAAACAAAACTCATAAAGGCCTCATGTATAGAAGAAATATCAATGAAATGCATAGAATAGAATTGATCAATATAAGCAATAACCATGAAATCATCCAAAGGTGCCTTTATGAGGAAGAGAGTAATCTACATTCTTATCTAAGGGTTTGTCCCAATAGTAGAAGCATCTAAAGAGAGAAGAAAACACTCATTAAAGGAGAAACCACCATGGCTAAAAGAAGATTTGAAAGAAGGAGAGAATAATAAATATTCCTATCTAATGGCTCATCCCAAATAGTATCACTATCAAAGGTAGGAACATCATGAATCACTAAAGGTTGATCAACAACATCTTTAAAAAAATTACTCTTTGAGGGGAATTTGAATCAATGCAAGGAAAAACTAATTTTCATCATATGTATGAAATGAAATATATATGTTGATGCATTTTTTCAAAAATCTCATGCAATTGAAGTTACTTGTCATCAATAAATAGAAAAATGAACACAAGTATTTCTGGTCAATGAATAAGTTCAACAAATTTGATATGGATTTCTCTCAAGAAACCTCAAGATTGGTATAAGTATTACTATGTGTAATAGACCCATTCTACAAACTTGAGACTTCTTCATATCAAAGGGGTTATAATGTGGTTTAATTTGTCTTGTAATAGTCACACTTTTTCTCAAGTGAAATTTGACAATAGATCATTTATTATTGGAATTGTTGATGTACAATTTTTAAATTTATGATAAATTTAGTAATTCAAATGATCAAGAAGTCAATGGGCTCTTGGTCTATTAGTGGAGTTTAATGATCTTTGATGAGTTCACAAAGGATCAAGCCTTCTTGAATGAAATACTTCAAAATCATTAGAAATGAAATTAGAATCATACACCTTACAGATTCTAACAAAATGTATACCCATCAACCGTTGACCCTAACCTAAAACTTTCTTAAATGGAATAATAAAACATCTTTATACACAGTAGCTTATGGAAAGAATATCTGTATACATAACAGTTAATAGAAAGAACTTTTTTTTCCCAAGTTTAATTAATGTTCACATCATGTTTTTGAATCGATCAAGCTAAGTTGAGAAAGAAACTCGCATACATATGCTGTGATTGGCTTTGAGCAAATAACCAACTTTGACTGTGCCGATACTAGAGTTTGTAATGAATGAATTTGTCTTGATTCAAGGCCGGCATCTTTCAATGAATAATTTAACCTCAATTCCATTCTTTATCGCTCGATGAAGTTCGATTATAATCACCTATTAATCACTTACAAGTCATAACAATGCTAATCGTTGGAATTTTATGCCCTTTTCAAAGTTTCTCACACGCCCAAGACTTCATTTTGTCTGTTTTCATCCCCTGTTATCTATAAATGTAAATGAATCAAATGATCAGTACAGCCCAAGTCACAGTTGTACTAACTCATCTCAATATCTAGAAGAATTTACTTCTTAAAAATCTGTTTTTGATCAAATGGGGTCCTGTTTATCATTCCAAGGATCCATTCCGACTGCGAAATTAATGGTGGAAGGTGCCGGGCTTGTAGAATTCATGAATCCAGTGAAAGTTGAAGACGTTTTGAGGGCAAGGCGACTCTTTTTCGTGTGCGATGCTCGTTCAATCGAATTAAATAACTATTTACAAGCCCTTCGTCTACACGATCGCCTGGAACTGGATCATCTTTATTTTCTGTTTCGTACAGAAAAGATGCATCACCGTCTCACAGCTCTGGATGTGATTGCATTGGCCGGATATGCAGCCTCTGCAATGAAACAGAGTGGTTACAAACATAGTCGAAAACTCGCACCTTTGGAGGAAAACAACATGAATGGACACGAATTCTATGAAATACTTTCAGAAGAATTGAACAGTGGGAACAATTCACCAGAAACTTCTTCTAATTCAGGGAGCGATTCAGCATTTGTTGGCAGGACACGGGCAAATATGCTGAGCCCAATTGTCGAATCCCCTGTTTCTCAATCTTTTGAGGACTAGTTTGTTCCGAAGTTTGATTTTTCCTCTAAAGTTCGAGCCAGCTTACTGTAAACGCTTGCTGCAAAATATGAAATTTGAAAAGTAAGGAGTTATTGTGAGATCACAAGGAATTCAGCAACTCCAGACGAATAGAAGAACAGGACAGAGAGTTCTAAGTCCAGATTGATTATGTTTGGTTTACAAATCAATATTTTTTTGTCTTCCTAATAATAGCTTTAAACTTATTTCCTTGGTTCAAGTTCGAAGGCAAACCCATAACTCATAGTTGGAGGGATTTCAATTAAATAGATGATATTTCTTTGACTTTTAGTGATACAACTCTTATTTTAAGTGATGTAATTGATCCTTGGAGTATGCTTTTAACTTGAAACCAGAAAAAGTAAACTAATAGTCCTACATAGCTATGATACACATGCAATTATAATTTAAGATAGAGCAATGGAAAAATAAAATGACACAAAGACTATTCTATAATATAGCACATGGAAAAGAGAAAGGGTTACACAAAGTTTTTAAAGTAAAGAATTTGTAGCTAAATTAAATAGGCTGGCGCCATGAAAGAATTGTCACAACATGAAGTTTAATTTAGAGTACAAAAAGAATATAGCAAATACATATATTTGGTATAAATTTCCATTCAAATATGCTCAAAACAAAACAACACAAAGTTCAATTAATTTTTCTATGAAACATGGCTACATCCTAGAATTTCTCTTTAGAGCTATCTCCACCCCCACCTCCTCCCCATGCCCTCTCTAAATATCAAAAAGCACATATATATATATATATATATATATACAAAAATTGAACTGTTCATTTCCAAAATTAATGGTCTTTGAAAGTGATTGGTATCAAGAAAGGACCTTGGAATGAAACAAATTCATTATTCAAAATTTACCACTAGTGCCACTAATTACAAAAATATTTCATACATGCTAAGTTAAAAAAGTAAACCATCTTAGGTGCACGGACTTTGGCCGCTTTTACCCCAATTCAATGAAATGATAATGAATCTTAGCACACTCATCTTCTTCTTCCAAAACAAAGATTACCATATTGTATTCAACATAATGAGTCTTTTCCCTCCATGCAATTGAGTGTGGTTGAGAGACAATATCAACTTGTTCTACTTCAAGTCAATTCAAGTCAGGTTGCACAACAAACATAGGCTCTTTATTCTAGATTTTGTCACTTGAAAGGAGCCTCACTTTTGAAAAAATAGATTTTTGGTTTAGTGGGAAATTGAACTCAGAAATGTCACCACTTTCCCTATACCTAAACTTTAAGCTCAATTAATTTTGACACTAGTTAATAATGGCCTTTTACCTATTAAAAATTATGCTGCCACCTCAATAAATTCTCTTCAGTATGTTTGTCATTTAAGGGTTGTTCTTTCTCAATATTTTAAAAGATTGTGTCCTAAAAAATGCGCCACACATTGGTCACAAAGTGAGTGGGTGATGGAAATTAATTACTAATTTGGAAAAGGTCTAGTTTGATAACTTCTCTGTTTTATCGATCATTTGACAAATGGTTGCATTATAAGTGATCAAGGACCTTCTTTGTATACCAAACCATTGTGAAGGTTAAGCAATTCCGATCTTAGCCAAACCACCTAATGATAAGGGATTAATGTAGTTAGTTGAGGGCTTTGTGAACTTGGGTAAACAAACATTTGAGTAAGCATTTATAAGAAGTTAGACTGATTGGGTATTTATCACAAGCAATGAGGTTGAGAATAAAGATTTTGAGCCCAAAGGAAAGAATAGACTTGGGAAAGGGGCAAGACTAAAAATTTAATTTTTGTGGGTAACATTAGGCTCTAATTGGGTACGAAGGTTAGAAAGACAAATAGAATCTAGAACTCTAAACAAATATTAGCATATTGTCTATTGGGCTATAGAATTGAGGGGTAACAATAAAATAGGACCCTCTTCCAATGGGGATGGAGTAGGACTAGGAAAAGCCAAAGGCTTGACTAACCCAAAAATTGACTAAACCTATAGCTCATCCAAAGAATTATTTCCACACAACTAGGGCGAAAACCCTCTTATTCTAGAAACAAATCATGTTGTTGATGCAAAAACTATTGATATGCTATAAGAAGTATAATCCTTTACAAAACAAGGGATCATGATTGCTAAAAAAGTTAAAGAAAACTACCTGGAAAAAAAACTAATACTAACCAACAAGTTGTAAGGAGAATCTCTAGACACTCATATACCCAAATAACCATTTTTCATCATAAAATTTTGGATCACAATGAGTTAATTTATTGACCTCAGGTGTAGTTTTTGTAAGGTTATCAAGTTTATTGGGAGATAGGAAAGAAACACTAGGGTATTATATATACCTTATTCAAATCACATGATGAATCAACTTGTAAGCACCTGATTAACAATTGTGACTATTGAATGTGGAATTCCATCATCATGGGGTTAAACTTTCCTATTCGAAGTTCTTCTCTCTTGAGATAGATTAAACTATTAAGTGCTTCATCTTTATTGGCACAAGTTAGAAGCTCATTGATAAGATTACAAAAAATGGTTTTATGTATCTGCATGGGTTCTCTTTTAGGCAAAACATTCTTAGAGTCATAAAATCTTACATCTTCTTGTGTTTTCTCCTTTTTATCTCTTTGGACAAGAAACCTTAAAGATAATTTTTCGAGTGGTCCTAAGGAAAAAAAAAATTGCTTAGCTTCGTTCACAATTATTTTTTATTTAAAAAGGCTAGATAAGGGTATTGAACCTAGGAAACAACTTAACCATCCACTCATTACAACAGAAGTTATGAAATCCAAATTCATAGATTGCCAAGAACACCTATACTGAAGAGAAACCAGAGAAGGAAAATGCAGAGCTTGGAAAATCTCAACGGTGTGAGAGAAAAATTGTATACCAAGTTATGAAAAAAAAAAGAACAAAATTTTAACCTTAAAGATGAATGAAACCCTAAAGGGAAAGAAAACTAGGTTTGTGCATTATAATTAATATACAATATTAATTATATGCACCTAAGAGTAAGCTTAAGTAGACTAGAGTAAAACATGACTTAATTAATTAAATCAACATGATTTAATTAATAAGCGTAAATAAATAGTTACTCTAAGACCCCCCCTTAAGCAAAGCTCAGGTGGTAAGCTAACCTAGCAAAGCTATGAAAGTAGGAAAATGGGTCCCAACAACAAGGCTTGATCAGGTACCCAAAACAAGGAAATCTCTATAAACTGGAACAAAGGAGAAAACCTAGTGGGAAAAACCCCTCTCCAAACAGAGATAGAATAAGCATGCAAAAAAAACATGACAGAAGGAAGGTCTTAACAAGACCCCCCAAGGAAAACTTTCATAACCCCAAGCATAGATTGCAACTGAAGATAGCAAGGTGATGCAAATGACTTGGTGAAGATGTTGGCAACCTAGGCATTAGTGGAAATATACTCCAAAGAGAGAACATCATCCTAGATCAGCTGACGAATGAAATGTATATGAAGCTTAATGTGTTTAGTGCACTGATGCTCCACTAGGTTGCAAGAGATGTAAATAGCACTCTGATTATCGCACGACAAAACAATGGGACGATCAGGAGGAAAACCAAACTTAGTCATCAACTTTTGAAGCAATAAAATCTAATGACTAGCAAGTATTGCTACTCTATACTCAACATCTATAGATGAAAATGCATGAGCATGCTGCTTCTTGCATGACCATGTGATAGGACCAGAGCCAAGACAAAAAACAAAGCTAAAAGTAGACTTTCGATCATCAACATCATCAATCCAATCTGAGTCAATGTAGCCAACAATGTGAGGAGTCCCTGATGTGTAATGAATTCCATACACAAGGGTGCCCTAAATGTATCTCAAAATATGCTTGGCAACTTGCCAATGACTCTCATGAGGCTCATGTGAAAATCAAGAGACAAGACCAACTACAAAGGAGAGATCAAGATGAGTGTGGGTCAGGTACAACAAGTTGCCAACCAACTACTAGTACAATGTGGGATCCATTGAAAGTGAAGTGCAAGAGGTAGACAGAGTGACACCTGACTAAAGGTGTGGGAGAAGGCTTGCAATCAAACATGTCAAAACATCGAAGCATGTCAAGAGCATACTTTTGCTTATAAACAAAGATTCTAGCAGAGGATTGAACAATCTATAGACCAAGAAAATAGTGTAAGAGACCAAGATCGGTCATCTCAAACTATTCCATCAATGCTCACTCAACATCTTGAATCATAGAGGATGAGCTACCTATGAGAAGAAGGTCATTGACATATAGTATAAGGATCAAAATCTCAGCCTCAAGATGCTGAATGTAGACTGTAGGATTATAATGGAAGTGTGTAAAGCCTATAGAAAGTAGAATGGAGTCCATCTTCTCATACCAAGCCTGAGGGGCCTATTTGAGACCATACAATGAGTGTCAAAGTCTGCAAACTAAGGAGGGATCTTGCACAAATTCCTGAGGCTGCTCCATGTAAATCTCCTCAATAAGATCACCATGCAAGAATGAACTCTTTACATCCATCTAAAAAATGGGCCATCCCTATGAAGCTGTGAGTGATAAGACAAGGTGAATAGAGTTCATCTTGGTGATAGGGGATTATGTCTCAGTGTAATCAATACCCTCAACCTGTGAAAAACCCTTCGCAACAAGACATGCCTTGTGCTTATCAATAGAACCATTAGTAGCAAACTTAGTATGATACAACCATTTGCATCGCACTAAATTTCTTCCCTTAGGAAGAGAACAAAGATCCCAAGTATGATTCTTCATCAAAGAAGAATACTCCTACTCCACTGCACTATCTCACTCAAAATGTCCTATCACTACTACAAATGTCTAAGGATCATCATGAATAGTATGATTGAGAAGACTAGAACTCGCAGTATGAGATCACCTGCGACGAAAAGTGGAAGGGTCACTAGCTAGAGATCTTGCAGCCTCAACTATAGCTCAAGCCCATTTAGGCATCTAGGGAGGATCCTATGTTGGAGGTAAATGGGGATCACCAAGATCATCATCCTCATCATCTAGATAAGTGACTAGAAAGGATGAGGGAGTGGTGGTAAGTGAAGTAGACTCTGGAGATAGGGTATCTACTACAGGAAGGCACTCATCAAATTGAACATCTCATCTAAATAGGACCTCTCTAGAATTAGGATCAAACAACTTGTAGGCCTTAACATCCTTGTAGTAGCCAACAAAAATGAGGTGTTGGCTCTTTTGCTCCATTGCTCTCCTCTGAGCATCAGGTAAAAATGCCTGTGCTTCACTACCAAAAACTCAGAATGAAGATACATCAGGCTTGACATGAGACCAAGCCTCCTCAAAATTCATATGTTGAATAGCCTTGTGAGGCGTCTAATTCTAAATATAGGTGGCATAATTGATAGCCTCTACCCAAAAGGACGAATCCATGGACCTAGACTGAATCATACAATTAGCCATCTCCCAAAGTGTTCTATTCTTTCTCTCTGCCACACCATTCTGTTAAGGGGTGTAAGGCACTGAAAACTGATGCTAAAGACCATGTTCAGAGCAAAAATCCCTGAAAGCTTGGTTGACATACTTTCCCCCATTATTTGTGTGTATCTGCCAAATAGAAAGACCAGACTACTTCTCTATAAATTTCTTAAAGACTCGAAATGAATCAAAGACATCAAACTTGTACTTCAAAAAGTACACCCATGTACATCTAGAGAAGTCATCAATGAAAGTAAGCACATATCTAGCACCAGAAAAAGGATTGAGAAATGGCATGAGGTCACTATGAATCAACTCCAATGGTGTCAAAGCATGAGTGGCTCATCCATGTGGAAAAGGACCCCTATGTTGTTTGTCAAGAGCACAACCCTGAAAAACACCATCTGTGCAAGAAATCTGGGGAAGCCCAAGAACAAGTGCCTATGTGCTCATCTACTAAAGATATCTATAATTGACATGGCCCAAATGCTCATGCCAAAGTTTGCTTACTGAATTTGGATGTGCTACAAGACAAGAACATGTGTCATTAGAAGACTCAAATCCATAAAATCGGTAGAGGTGAGATGCAAAGTAAACACTCCCAATAGCCACAATCAATTTAGGATCAAGTAAGTCTTGAATAACCACATCATGTGGTGAGAACTCAACTGTCTTACTAGAGTTAGAGTGGAAAATCTAATAAATAGATAATAGGTTCGTCAAGATGTTAGAGACAAAAAGAACATCCTAAAGAGAACCCCTAGCTAATGGAACAGAACCAGAACCCACAACTAAAAGATGTGATGAGTTCCTAATAGTAATCTATGAAGTAGCACAAGGGGCAAGTGAGGTGACAACTGCTAAGTGTTTGTCATATGGTGAGAGGAACCAGAATCAAGAATCCAGGTAGGCCTAGAAGTCATAGCTCATGCAATAAGAGCATGACCTTTCCCTGCAGGGGGGATGAAGACTTAGGATCTGAAATGTGATGCTCCTACATGGCTTCCTCTAATGCCTCCAAAATCTTCCAACACCTAGAAATGGGATGTCCATCCTTGCCACAAAAACTACAAGTCTTAGCTGATTTCCTCTTAGTCTTGGAGGTAGACTCAATAGACCTTGAAGTAGATTTACCCTTGGAAGGGTTAGCTGGAGGTTTGGAATTAGTTTTTGTTGTATCTTTCTTCAGTTTGGCTTTCTATTTTGGTTTCCCCTAAGAAGTCTGAGCAACCAATGCTTGGCTGGAAGAGTCAAAGGCGTCCACCTATTGGATCTTTGCCTATTCCCGTGTCAACCAACCACAAAATGTCTCAAAAGAAGGCATCTAATGTTTGTTACCCAAGGCATCCATAGTCGAGTAGAAAGTGGAAGAAAAGATTTGATATTGTCTTCACAAGTTTGAGAAGATAAAAAAAATAAACTCATCATCTATTTTGTTTTTCCCACATCCCTGCAAAACTGTATGCAAAGATTTGAACTTCATCAAGAAGTCCTTAATGGTGGGGAAGCTGGTAGGTGTCAAAGAAGTCAACTATACATCAAGCTTTAGTGCCCAAAACTCATTCAATGTGCCAAAAAAGTTTTGAAACTTGGTCCAAATAGTCCGAGGAATGGTCAAACCATCCAGGTGAAATAGTAGACTATCAAAGATGTTTAGTGCAATCAATCCCATGGCTTCATCCATTTTGTTCCTGTGCTAAAGAACCCCAAAAGTGCATTGTAGAACAAGTTGATTCTCATCTAGACATGACCATAAGCCACATGACATAAGAAGTTGAGTCATGTGTGCTTTCCAATTGTGATAGTTGTGTAGCATTAGCCAGGCCAAAGCGGGGTCCAACATTGAGAGAAGAAGACGAGCAAAATGGTCAATTCTGAAGTAAATTATAGAAAAAAAATGTTCCCCCCCAACAATGTATAAAAATATCCCTCAAAAACCAAAGAAACAACTACTAGAAGCACAAGAATTGAGAAAAAAACCTAGATGCCAAATGCAAAGAGGGAGGAAACTAAAGCCTCTACTTCAACACCAAAAATAGGAGCTCAAATGGACTCAAAAAAAATGAAACTAGCATCATTGTATTTTTCTCAAAACTAGCTTTCTAACACTTCTTTTGGATCGAAAAAAGACCTCTATATGCTCAAGATATGGCCAAAAAATGAATTGCTACTCCAAAAACAAGCTCACTGGAAAATTACAGTCATAGGAAAAAAATTGATGGTCAAACGATTGTCAACTACTCATCGTTAGGTAAAACATCTGGCTACCAGAAAGATGACATTAGCAACTAGAAAGTGATGTCATCACACCAAAAAGTGATGTCACCCTACCAAAAAATGGCGTCAGCAGGTGGGTTGGGAAGATAACGATAGCATGCCTGAGAGTGATGCCAATCACTTGTCAAGTGATGTCATTTTCTAATATAGTGACGTCAACCACTAAATTTCCTTCGTCAGCATGAGCGATGGTGGCTAGGTGGTGTGCCACCAGAAATGGTGGCTAGAGAGTGATGCTCCACAAGTGGAGGTGGCTAGAGGGTGGCTCATTGGTGGTGGTGGGGTGTGAGCAGCGTCGCATTTGTGCAATCGATGTCAAAGGAGCTTGGGTTGGGTGCAGGTAGCGCTCCAGTGGCAATGGGGTGGCCAGAGGGTGCCTACTAGGCAGAGTGGCCTGGATGGCTACTTTTTATTTTTATTTAATTTTTTCATCTATACGGCCCTCCTAGAGGCCTTTTTTTTTTCCCAAAAGCTACAGGGTCCAAAAAGCATAAATTTTATATGGATTTTGAATGTACTAGACCTTCTGAGCATGATGGAAACATCTGTTTTTGCCCAAAGTGCCCCAAAAAATGCACTTCCTCTCGATTGAAGAAAAATCCTTGAAAAAGCTAGGGTTTGTGTCTCTGAATCATGGCTTCAAAAATCTTCAAACTAAGAAGCAGTAGGGATGTTCTGATACCATGTAGAAGTTGTGAAATCCAACTTCATAGATCGCCAAGAATACTTGGATGCAAATAACCTATATTGAAGAGAAACCAAAGAAGGAAAAAGTAGAGCTTGGAAAATCTCTATGGTGTGAGAGAAAATTTTTATTCCAAGTTATGAAAATTAAAAGTACAAAAGTTCAACCTTAAAGGTGAACGAAACCCTAAAGGGAAAGAAAACTAGGTTTGTGCAATATAATTAATATAAAATATTAATTATATGCACCTAAGAGTAAGATTAAGTAGACTAGAGTAATACATGACTTAATTAATTAAATTAACATAATTTAATTAATTAGTGTAAATAAATGGTTACTCGAACAACAACCAAGTAGTAGAAAGGGAAATGTAGAACTCAAACAGCTAGAGTCCTACCAAAACAAAAATTAATCAAAAAGCATCTAGATTACAAAGAATTAATAGTATCTTGTCTAACTATACTAACACCATCTCTTAAACTATAGTGTCTAGGGAGGTTCAAAAAAAATTCCTACCCCAACAGGAGTGGGGATTTAACACATACATATAAGTTTTAAAATTATGTCTCAAAATTATAAGCAAGATCACATCCACAAAGTCTATAGTGAAGGAGCATAAGGGTACTTAGCTAAAACATGAACAAAAAACTAAAGCATGGAAAAGAACTAAGCATGCTTAACATTTTCCCAGAAAACCACTAGGAACTTAAGGTCCTCCATCCATTTGGTGGCAGCCTTCAGGCTCTTCATCTCCACACACTTTTCATCCTTGAGAAGATCAACCTTTTTCAACTTTATTTTTGTAATAATGGTGCCAAACACTACCTTCCTTGTCATTTATTTCTAGATCCTGTAGATAGAAGGATCCACCACCCCAAGTTTAATACTTGAAATAACACCAACACACTACTTATTAAGGATATCAACCTTGTCCTAAAGGTCTAAAATGTTAGCACTGGGGTCCTTTTCCATAATATCTATCCTACTCTGCATATTCATAAGGTTAAATTTTTCTTTTCTAGCCTCTTCCTTCAAGAACTTGAGCAGATATACCTCCTCTTGAATTCTCAAGTCAACCTCAATACGAGCCTCCTGGGATTCTTGTTCCTCATCTTTAGTTTCTTCCAAATCTTCTGCTTCATAGTCCTCATCTTTTATAGAGTTGCTACCCATGTTTTTTGGAGTTTCATCCACTTAATTTTCATGATAAACATCTTAATTTTGAGTTTCTAGGGTTTCCTCCTTATTCTCTTCCTTATAGTTCTTGCATTTTTTTGTTCTCAACCTAATAGACCTTTTCTTCCCCAAGCTCGACCTAGCTTTAGGTTTTTTGTCTCCTTCATCACCTTTTGAGTTACCATCCGGGTTCTTCTTATCCAACTTTGTAATTTCTCTAAAAACTCAACTCTTTTGGGGGGTTCTTGTAGGTTTGGAATTAGTAGATGCATTCTTGTGCTTACTAGGGGTTTCCAACAAAAGAGACTCCTCCATAGTTTGACTTTTGGCCTTAGGAACCCTAGAATTTTTATGAATAGGACCCACTTTTTTAGTAACCAAAGAGAATTTCTAGGGCTTTTTTTCAATTTCAATTTATTCAATAACTACATAGGACTTCAAGTTATAGGGAGGACTAGCATTCCTAGGAAAACACCTACCCAACCTAGGATGGTGGGAATAAATATTGTGATACAGGATGAAAATAAGATCTTTATGTATGGGTAAATTTTCTACATTAGTAATGCTAATAACTAGAGAAGAGTAAAGAAAAAAGGGAGCATTAATCATCTCAAAATGCCTTAATATATTCAATAGAGGTAAATGGTACCCATGGTAGGTTGTGAAGCGACCTTCAAGTGTAAAATACTTCATCACTCACAAGAAAACTATAGAAAAAGGGATATGGAGAGAGAGGTGCTCATACCTATTATTCAATTTAACCCTTTTTGGCTCTTCCTTTCCTTCATAAAATTTATGGCTAGACTCAAGTTGTAATCACCTAATCCCTTCCTTTTCACTTTGACACTTTCACAAACTATACCCGTAGCTTTTCTAATAATTTCTAGAGTCACCACAAACTTCACACTCCCAATAGTCACCTGGCCTTTGAGCCAAGAGTTAGCAAATTTTTATGATAGAATAGTGCTATGGCTATGTATTGCAAGTATATAATTGTCGAGCCCCACTTTTTTGAAATAGTTCTGAATTTCTTTATTTATTTTAATTCTCTGCAACTTCTTGCCTCTACCCATTTTGGAGGGCCACCCATAATGTACACTTTGTCAAAAACCTAGTGACCCTTCTCCAAGTCAGGATCAATCCTCATAATACTCTACTTTAGGGTTTCACTCTACATGATAAACTTCACTCTCAAGCCAAGACACTCAATAGAGTTTCTAAAAATTTAGCAAAGTCAAGAATCACCAACAAAGGATATGAAGTGAACGGTAATAATTAAAATGACACATATTAATATCTCATATCCACTAGATCCCCTCTCCTTTTTTCTTGAGGTACACTTGTTGACTAATTTAGTAACTTTCTAGCTCTCAATGGGAGACTTGTAATTAAGACATGAGCTTGGCTCATACTTCGTTATTTTAAAAAGGTACTTCACATTATTCAGCTAGATTTTCCTGACTTCAACATAAACACTAACTTTAATAGTCATCATCACCTGATATGATTTTTTTTCCAGTACAATATTAATCATCTCATCAAAAAAGATGGTCTTTCTTTTTAGTGGAGCTCCTCAAAATATAAATAAGAAAGGTTTAAAACTATTTTTTTGATAACTTTTTCACCCAATTTTTGACTGACACCTAACCACTTTTCTCTCTTTTTTTGGTGCATACTTGACATAGTCTCTTTATGAGGAACTTTTAGAGTATCATCACAACATCTATTTCTTTCTGGAATACCCCCTCCTATTATCTTACCATCTTTATTGATTTATTGTTCTTTCATTATTAACAATATCTTTTCATTTGAGTGTGCAATCTAAGGTAGTAACATGATTCCAGTCTACATAAGCACTCCCCAATTAGCAAAAAAATCCATAACACAATTTCCTTCTCTTAGGGTGTGTTGAATTATTACCTTATTGAATGAGAGCATTCTTCTTATACAATCTTAAATCAAACTATGTAGGCTCCATGAGCACTTGGCTTTGTTATGTAACATGTCTACGATCAGTTTAGAGTCTCCCTCTATCACCATATTTTTGGCCCATAAATTTGTAAGATATTAATGCCATACCACATAGAAATTCCCTCCACATAGTTAGTAGAGTTGACTCCTAGATTATTAGCAAGTCCCATAATCATATTTCCTCTATAGCCTCTAATCAAAGACTCAACACCTATTATCCCTAGGCTTCATTTTGAACACCCATCCATGTTACACTTCAACCAACTTGCCTTTGGAGTTTTCCATCTACATTGTTTCCTCTTCCATATGCTTTGCTAGTTTATGTTGATAAGGCTTTACTTAATATCCCAATTCTATTTGATTCTCAAGTCTAAGTGACCACAGAAAGTTAGAACTTTAGGAAAGGTCACATTATTTATATTTTCTCTTATTATTCTTTTATAGTAAAAATTGTAGAAATGACATCCTTTATTTCTTCTCAAAAGTTTTGTTGTTTCTTTCTTTCCATATTGTTTCCATGATTTCAATCCCCTATATTTTTCAAACTTCTAGGACTAGGATTAAGTCAATATGATGTCATGTATGTGTCTAGATTGCCTTTAAGGAACATCTCTTCTCATCTATTCCTTTGTGTACACCTAGGTGGGCATTCAAAATAAATCTAATGCATTCATTCATATTAGGTTATTAGGGAAGGGAGAGTAAGTTTATACATTTCCCAAATGAGAGGAAAGTTATTCAGAAACCCCTAACCCTATGATCAAGTATTTCATTGAAGGAATGAAACATCTAAAAGAAGAGATCACATTGCATTGAAAATAGATGGTGACTAAAAGCATTTGGATTGAAGCTCAAGACCAAGGTGCAAATCAACAGAACATCATGGAAACTAGAGAAGTTGACTCAAATGTAGGAAAATAAGACAAATCTAGTCAAAGGTGGTATGACTCTCTTTGAAATCCAATTGATGGCTTATATTTAATCCACACATCTATGTTGCAAACTTGACAAGTCAAATGGCTCAGAGATTAAATCCAAATTGTCAGATGGAGACCATATTGATAGATGGCATTTTAAGATGAAATTATAATGGTCCTCAGAGATGTATCTTCTTAGCCATCAAATCTTAAAGATCAATGATCATTGCATGGTCACAAGGGTTTAAGCTAAATCATGAGTTAATGTGGCAAAGCAACAAAAACCAATGATTGCATCATCGCAAGGGGTTAAAGAATGAAAAAAATGTGTTTGCATCTTCACAAAGGGTTCAGAGTAACCTATGGTTAAGGTTGCAATATAGTGAAAAGATAAATATTGCATGGTCATTATCAGTTAAGGGTAACGTGAAGTTAAGGTAAATAGATTTCACAAGGTCTAGCTAAGGAGGATTCGAGACATTTTAAGTTGTGATCTCGCAAAACTATTAATAGTTAAACCTTAAATCAAACAATCGCATTGTTGTAGGTAATCAAACAGTTAAAGGTTTTAAGGTTGCTACATGATGAAAGTGATAATAGTCAACCTCACATGGTCATTCTAAGATCACAGGTTAGAATGCATTGAAGTTATTTCAAGTTGTGAAGCCATAAATTGCAAAGATCACATGGTCGTAGGTAGTTGAAGGTAACCTGAGGTTAATGTTGTGATGAAGAAAAAGTATATGTTCGCATGGTCATTGGTGGTTAAATGCAACCTTGAGTCAACACAATGAAGTAACAAAAGTCAATCATCTCAGGTTTGAAATGATAGTTAATTTTAATGTTGTGAAAGCACAATCATGGTTAATGTGTAGTCGTTAATAAGTCACTGTAGTTAGTAGAATAGAGACATGTCAAGTTGCAAATTTGTGATAAATGATAACAATCAATTTCATACAGTTATCACATCATTGCATGGTTAAGTCATAAGCAGAAGTTCTAAGTCGCAAATTTGCAAACAACAAACCAAGTTAGTCATCATATCGAGTGAAGTCACTGTATGAATGATAGTTGTGAAGAAGCGACAAGAGAAAAAGTAAAGAAGATTATTATTTTTTAATCATAATCATTGATTTGAGATCAACGGTTAGAATTGAAACCTGTAGTAACCATTGAGATATGAAATACAAGTTTTGGCACTAAGGTGGCTGTTATAGATCAAAGGAGAATATGAATCATTTTGAGGGTTTCTAATCATTTTTGTTTTCCTTCTCTAATGCATTGAATTGTAATTGGTGATTGTTGGATTTTTAAGTGATTTAGGTGCTTTGTTAATGTAACTAATGAAATTTTAACTGGCCAAGAACCTTGAGAGGGGGCCTATATATGTAATTTTCTAAGTTAATAGAAAGGAACAACAACTTTCATGCATTTTCTTCCCCAATAACAGAGACTATTGAGTGAGAATCAAGAGGTGTATAGAATGAAGGATTAGATTAATGTTTGTAACTAGGTAATGTGATGTTATAATTCCTCTTAGAACTAGCATGCCTAGGTTTCTTTCATTGTCTCCTTCGATTGAGATAACATGCATGTAGATTAGTCTTTCAGGAATTGTAGGACAATTACATATGAAGTTGTAATTGTTTGGGCTAAATAAAGTAGTAGTATAGTGTTAATAGTATGGGTAGTTAGATTTCTATCTTTCATAGGTATTCTTGCTCTTTTTCAAAGTTGCATAACATCCTACATTCATGATGTGAAGTTATAATTGAAGTGTGCTACAATTTTGCCACTAGGTAACCTTGATTGGTTAGAGAGCCATTTAGGTTCATAGACATCCTTCTTCCATTACATCTCCTTGCATCTTGTAGTCATAGATGCATTTAGGAGTAGAGTTAGTGTTAGACCTAAAATCTTGCCTAGGTTGCTTATGTCTATCAGTAATCTAGTTAGCTTTTTCTGCTCTCAAGTTAAGAGCATACCCATATTCATCCTTTTGATCACATAAAAACATCATTCCAAGTATATCTTGCATATAAGGGAGTTATACCTTATAATTTAGAGGGAAATGATATAACACATGGGTAAAAGCACAAACCTGTGTCACCCTTTTGTAAAGGAAAAGGCTAACAAAAGTATAACTATTCACCTTCAATGACATAAAACTGGTATTATTATTTAGAATTTGAAAATGAAGTAAACTAATGAAATGTTTAGAAATGGATGAAATTTAGGATTACAATTTTTAATAATTATTTGGAATAATAATTGATATATTTTCCTAATTTTTATAGATGATTTTTCAGTTACTAAAAAACATTGAAAATGAAGGGTTTAGTTCCCACCAGAAAACTATATGGAAATAAACTTATTTCCATTTGAGCTTAGACTATGTTATTTATAACATATATAGCTAGAACAACCAAATATAAAAATTGACTCTAGACCTATATTTTCTCTTTTACAATGATTCAAATTTCAACTCACCTAAAATCGATAGTTTTCTTCTCCCACCACATTTTTGAAAACAAATCTAATCTAACTAAAAGAAAATTTATAGATTCTTGAAGAGGACTCTCTCCTCTAGAACATCATATAATTTTTAGTTTTTTTTAATATGATTTAATATTTTTTTCTTTTTCAAAATCAACATCTTTTCAAGTGTTTAAATATGTGCTTGTAGATTTTTTTAATTATAATATATTATATCTAATTAAAATACTATAAACTCTATATGAGAATATTCTTGACTTTGAGCTTTATAATATGGTGTTTATATAATACTAAAAATATATCATAAAAAATAGTAAGAGTTTTTGAAACGTCATTTTTCTGAAATAATTTTATTTCTTTAGTAATTGGATACAAACTAGTATAAAACATGCATTTAATAGGCATTTCCAATTGGAAAAGTGTGAGACCATATATAACTTATCTAGAATGAATTTATCTAGATCATACGTTTGACCAAAATTGATTTTTGGATAGAATACTCAAATTCAGTCATTTTGATAAGTCAGCCTAAAAGGTGACATAGCTTTGTACTTTTACCCACATTCACTGACCCACTTGTTGGTGACATCTTTTTGTTTCCTCACATTTTGGGCATCTAGAGTCAAGATAAAGCCAAGTTAGAAAGAGGGACAAACTGTTAACCAACACATATACACCATTCCATCGCAAGAAGAACCATCCTACACAGGTTCTTAGAGACTAAATGGAAAAAATGAGAATGACACCGTAGAGAGATAAGCTCTTTGATAGACCTCGACATCGCTAGATTAAACAGAACTTCCTATCGAATTAGTCTTCATAAATCACTAGTGTTAGAACAATACATGAACAAATGCTCAATCAATTCAACACCTTTTTCACAAAAAACACATCTATTAGAAAATTAGAATTCTCTTTTTTTGAGAAGTTATCTAAAGTAATAATTTTCTCATGCGAAGCTTCCCATGAGAAGAAATTGATCTTTGGAAGAAAATTTGGGCTCTAGACATCATTCCAAAATTTAAATTTACATCTAGAGGTAATAGTAGTAGTGTAGGATGAGATGACGAAGAAGAAACCATTGATGTTATACCTCTAATCCCATTTGTCCTCCTCTAGCATGTTAAATTAACTTGGATTAGATAGCATGTTCCTCAGGGACATCCTCCCTTCTAATATGAGCTATTCTACAAACATCCCTATGACTTTGCTAGATCTGAAGCAAGTCTACCCATTTATCTTTACCATTAACCCATTCTAATCAATTACCCACCTTGTCTCTAAGAGTATTTGAAATCCATTCAACTAAGCCTTGGTTACAATGGGTCTCCTTTAATTGTACTTCATCTTTCCAAATCTCTTCCTAGAAGAGATATTTTCTACCATTTCCAATCAACATTATATCATATTTTCTTACAATACCTTTAATTTTTAGCACATTCTTCCATTGAGGTGAGTTGCCCATTGTATTGTTCATACTCAAGAAGAGGCTACGTAGACCATATGACAAATATTTGGCTCTTATTATTTTAGTCTATTCCTTATTTCCTTCTAAAAATGACCAGCCAACCTTGAAAACTAAAGCTTTATTCATTCTCCTTATACTTATGACACCTAGACTCCTTTCCACTTTTGGTTTACAAACTTGATTCTAGTCGACTAATGTTATTTTCCTCTTTTCTTTAGCTTCTAGCTAGAGAAAATTCTTTTGGATAACCTCAAGTGCATCAACAAATTTAACTAGCATGAGGGAGAAAGATATAAAATGAACCAAAATATTTTGTAGGCAAGCTTTGAGTAGAAGAAGTTTACCACCCTAACTAAGAACCTTTCCTTTCCAACTGGCTATATTTCTTTAGAATTTCTCTAAAATCCCATTCCAAAATTAAGATGGGGATTTAAGGGGTGAGAATGGGAGACCAAGATAAACATCATGCATAATAGCAATGTTTTATTCTAGTACTATTGATATTCTAAGTTGAACATCAAGTTTAGTATTGAAAAAGAAAATCTTCCTTCTCTAAAAATTTATGTGTTGTCTAGATAAAGAGGCTTAAAATGAGAGAATGGTTTTTCAGGCTATTGCCTCTATGACTAGAGTGGCACAAAAGAGAACAATATCATCTACAAATTTTTGGTGGGTGTTGTAGTCTCCACAACACATGCCCCATTCCTTACTAGGAATGGGGACCCCTTACGTTCTTCTCCTTTTTTGACTCTCGGACTTATAGTTCGGGAGTCGGGAGAAAAAAAATCGATTAAATAAGTTAGAGTCAAAAAGTTAAAAAAAAAAGAAAGAAAACAAAAAAAATTTAAAATTTTTTTTTTTAAAAGAAAATAAAAAAACTCACACACACGCATATCGAGGCACGTGTGCTTTGCAAAGGAAAAGAAGGATGGGGAGTTATAAAAACCTCCTCCTCCCCTTATTTTTTTAAAGTTGTTTTGAAGGAGTAGAGCTGAGGAGGGCAAGGTATGGAAACCTTCCCCCCTCCACCTTCCATGCAGACCTAGCGCGCACGCGACCAGAAGAGGAAGCGTGCGGCGCGGCACTGCACGTGCCCTTTTGGATGCGTGCACACCACTGTGGCACCCTTCTAGGCCATGCGCATCGTCTTTCTATGGCATCATTTTGGGCCACACGTGCCGTGCTACCATGATGCCCTTTTGGGTCGCATGTGGCATGCCGCTGCACACGTCCTCTGTGCCGTGCAACGTGACCGCCGCGCTGTTTTAGACATGCAGCCGTCGTGCCACCATGCCCTTTGGGCCGCCACCGTGTTTCAAACCCCATTTTATTTTATTTAAAGTCAAAAACCAAAAAAAAAAAAACACAACAAATAAAATAAGTCCTAGGAGATCATTTTTTTATTTTTATGTTTTATATATATCCAATAATTAATCATTCTTTTTCTCTTTGTGATGTGCAGGTAATATAATCAAATGGTGTCCAGATCTGGATCAACAACAAAGCTAGTTGTGTACAAGTTCCAAGGCGTAACCCCAAAGTCACGATTACATGATGAACACTCTAAGATCAAAGACAGAACTTGGACACACAGACTTGGGAGAGTTTTTGAGGGTTTGTAACAACCCAACTGAAAGATCTTCTTTGAGATCTACCTTAATCTGGTTTGGATTGGTAAATGCAGCATCACATCCTAGGACCGTTTAGTCAGTTGAATTGATTATGACCTTATCTTGACATTTTGTTCTTGAGGAAAGGGTGGGAAAGAGCAGCACTGGGGAAGTGGTCTTAGATCTACGACCTGATAATATCGAGAGGGTTTTTCACCTACCTAGAGCTGATCAATTTATCAGGCTTTCATATGAAGTAGCTGAGAGGTTGCATAAGGATCATCACTAGGAGGCCATCGACATCATATATTCCTCATACTTCATTGAGAAGCCATCTCAGGGAAAGACAATCAGTAAAGTAGATATGACTCAAGGATACATGAAGGATGACATTGGATATTCAATCATTCTCCTGAGTAGAGTTATGGGATTTCCTACAGTGGGTCATCTTGCTTCATTCATGGTTAACTTCACTGAAACCATCAGACACGCAAAGATGCCACTAGATTGGGCCACCACACTTAGTGAGAACTTGTGTGATCAGTTGCGGACAGTAAAGGACAAGAAGAAGTTCTATATGACTTCTTATGTGGTATATCTACTTGTAGCAAGAGCCATCGACTATCTCGGGTTGTACAAGAAGGACAGTATGTAAGATCCTAATGCATGGCCATATATATTTTATCCTCAGCTAGTTAAGAAGAAGCTCTCATTGCAAAGCAAAGAGTACATGATTGTGAATGATGCCTTCATCTTTGCCATCATTCGATTCATCGAAGGGGATTATGGGAAGAGATTGTCTGATGAGGCCAAGGCATAGATCACAACTCTTGGTGCATATTTCATCCAGTTCTGAAAATTCACATACATTCAGGTTGGTGGTGCATCCATCCATCCAAAGAAGCTCCCAAGATACCCAAGTGACAAGTTAGTTCTAATGGAAATTTCTCGACAGATTGAGTCAGCTTATGAGACGATCAAGAAACAACGAAGGCCTTGTTGGGATTGGCCTTTTGTAATAGGAGCATACCAGGTAAAGAGAAAGCAAGATATCCCAACTTTCAAATGGGAATGGGAAAATTATCCTCTCAAAGAATATAACTCTCCCCGACCATTCTTTGACAATGTTGGTAAAGTGGAAAATCTAGCAGGAAAAGAGTTCTACCACGAAGATGCCATTGAAGATCATTAGATGAATGCCACAAATGACTATGATGTTCGTATTAGGGACTATTGTAGAATGACTTTGTATTTAGCAGAGAAGGCTCTCCATTTGACCATCCCAAATGAGATAAGGTTACAGGATTCGCAGGCTCTACTAGATCCCTTATTCAATACAGATAAAGTTGGCAAAAGGCCTATCCTAAATGCAGAAATTGATAGAGAGGAAGGAGATGATATTAATCATTGAGCAAGACATGTCATCAAAATGACAAAGAGTTGGATCAAGAAACCCTTTCCACTTGATCCAATTCCAGACACAGTGATATTCCATGCACATGCTCACCCAGAAAGGGTAAAGGGGAGGAAAGTCATAGTTCCTATCTTTGCGCTCCAGTCTCCTATCAGGCCAGAAACAGTCTACCAGCTTGATCGCCTAGTGGGATACTACCATCCTTCAGAGAAGAAGAAAGAAAAGAGGAAGAGAGCCTCTCCTCAAAGGATCCAGACAGAGCATGTTGAAGAACAGGCCCCTTCGTAGCAACATGAATCTACTCCCCAAGACCCCCAAGACCCTGGAATTTCTCATATCTAGGTTGATTTTTCATTGCCTCCTATTTTGTCAAGCCAACAAGAAAAGGGAGATTCTCCAAAGACATCCATTCATTCGATGCATGAAGAGCTCGCTTCTCCTATGGTTCCACAGAAGCAAAGGAGGTTTAAGGTTAGAATGAAAAAGAGGCAGAGAGTTCATAAAAGATTAGTGCCTAATCCATCTATTCCTAAAACCATTCCCAAGGAAGAATTAGATGAGGATGAAACAGAGTCAAATGAGGAGGAAGAGCAAGTGCCTCTACAAGGGAGAACCCGACTGGCCAAAGCCACCAAATTGGAATGAAAGAAGAATGTCACAAATACCCCACCACCCACCCAAGCTAAAATAGTAGAACTCTCTTCTTCGAAAGATGAAGTACAATGATGGGTGAATGAGAAAAGGGAGCTAGGTGATGATATTCTCTCCATTCCAAATTTTGATTTCATGCCAGTGGGTACAGAATTGGTTGGAGATAAGATTAGAGATACTCCTACAGGTGAATTTCAAGAGCAAGATTGGATGTAGATGCCACCTAAGACATAAGGTCCTCATCCAACACCCCCATCTTCACCTCAGGCTATGATGGTAGATAAGGCTTCAGTGACACTTCCACCTCCGAGTTTAGAAGAACATGTTCAGAAGAAATTATCATTACAAGGAGAACTAGAACCAAGGGTTATTGATGAGCCCTCAAAAGAGGCACAGGTCATAAAATGTATCCAACAACCTCCCTAGGAAGTTGAGGATCAAACTACTGGATCTACAAAAACTGAGACTACAAAAGAAGAACGCTCACAATAGGAGACTCCAAGTAAGAGCGACAAAGGGAAGGAGGTAGTTGAACACATCCCTTCATCATCTAGAGCCAAGGTTATAGAAAGACATATCCTGAGATGGTTCTGGAAGGAAATAATGAGAAGTGCTAAGCATCAATTCCTTGCTTCAGAGGATGATATTTGTGACATTGCAAAGATTTTGAACAAGCCTGACTCTCCATTACAGGATGCAACACCATTTGCATTCATTACTACTACTCGAAACTAGGACTTATTTGCATAGGTGGCTCATCTGCCAAAAGGTATAGATGAAGAAGCTGTCAGCCTTCAGGACTATGAAATGAAGGATATCATGCTAGGAAAGCCTACATGGAATACTTCTCGATAGATGATGACTATGGGAGTTAAGGAGGTTCTTGATGATATGGAACATGATGAGATTGAAATTAGAGCACTTCGAAGGCAAGTTGAGATCTTGAAAGGATATCTAGCTGAAGTTATTGGTCCTCTTGATTCTGAATGCCCTAAGGAGACTTTGACTAACATTTTTAAAGAAAGGGAAGGTGTACAGCTCAGTCCATTCTTGAGAGCTTGTCAGGATTGGTGAGATGACCTTGAGGATAGGGTTGTCACTATAATTATAGGAAGTCTAAAGTTATTACATGCTACACAAGAGAATGTTGATAAGATCGTGGCAATTTTGAGGTAGGACTTCAGTATTACGGATGAGGTACGGGTTTGGAGCAAGGATTTGCAAACTCTACAGGCCATAAAAGGACAAAGGTACCACATTCTAATTGATGTATATACCAGAGAAGAGCTAGACATGATAGATGATTGGATAGAAAAGATTGCAAAGGGAAATAAAGTGATGGAAACATTACATGATGAGATACATAGGCTCAAGGACCAAGCCCAAGAGCAGATTTTGGAAGTAGAAAACTTATATAGTGATGCATGCTTGGATATTTTTGAAAATGAAGAATGAGAGAAGCTTTACCAGTTGAGGTAGTTGTGGAAAACTTTAGAAAGACTTTAGAGGAAGCATCCAGAGATGAAAACATCAGACAAGCCTTCAGGATAGAAGAAGCATTGTCAGAGTTGGATACCAAACTCGAAGATTTTGTAGAAACTCAAATTGAGGTGGACAACTATAGACATAAGGTCAAAGATAAGTATGAGGCTTTGGATCTTCCCGATGCTGCTAAGATTACTAAGATTATAGAGAAATTCAAGAGCAAACATCCAAACATATCTTTAGGATAAAGATGAGCAAAACCCAGATGCCAGAGTTTCAATTTTGACACTTAGTAAAATTTTGAGACTTTGACCCAGTCGAGCTCTGCAGCTCAGCAGGTCCATAGCTCTGCAATTCAGAGGTGCACTGAAAGTTGACTACTAGTTCCAAAAATAGCACTTTCCATGCATTGGGAGTGCATTTTGATGGCAAGTTAACTCTGACACACATCAAGTGAAGGGCCAACTTCTATTTTTGGTGTCTCCATGCACTTCTACTTCGACTAATGGCTTCCTCCTACTTTCTCTCTCATGCTTTCATTGTTTTTGACATGTAAAGGGCTCATGCATCCAATTAATGAATAAAATAGGGATGGATTCCCTAAGCACTAGTTAGATTACCAGTTTGTATATATTTAGTTTGTTTTAATATTTTAAAAGCATTTTATTGCATTAAGATATCTCTCACTCTCAACACAAATTGAGGAGACGATTTCTTATAAATACCCCATTGTAAAATGTAAAAAGGGCTATCGTTATTATGCAATAAAATTATGCTTTTGGTGCTAGCATTCAGAGTGTAGTTATTCTTTCTTGAATGTGT
This sequence comes from Cupressus sempervirens, assembly GCA_028749045.1. Classification (NCBI taxonomy): domain Eukaryota; kingdom Viridiplantae; phylum Streptophyta; class Pinopsida; order Cupressales; family Cupressaceae; genus Cupressus; species Cupressus sempervirens. The sequence continues at coordinate 762,975,144 of CM053786.1, read as the reverse complement.
CATTGTTTTGTAGATTTTATTCATGAGATTGTGATTGAGCCAAAGGCTTATTGCGTTGTTTTTGGTTGTGTGATCTTTTAGTTCTAGTGTTTGCTACAGATATATGAATTTCGTTGACGTAACAAGCTTGAGAAGAAATCACCCGATTGTGTCTACATAGATTTTTGTCTCACATGAGCACACTTTATGTGGCCTTGCGATTTGATGAAGAGTGAAACATCATTCGATTTGTTAAAGATTCTCACTGACAATTGCATCAATGGATTCTAGGAAGCGTTGCTCCTGTTTTCATTGGTTTCCTACCAATTTCTTCAAAGGTTTAACTCGTAGCGTGTTGTGTCCTATAGCTTATGTTCATTTAGGAATTTCAAGTTCAAGTGATTTGATTTCATGTTATTTTCTTTCAGTTTTGTTATTTTCTTTCCTAACCCCCCTGTTAGAATAGGACCTCATAGTAGTTACATTGTTAGAGTTGCATTCATTGAAAAATAGAAAATACAGAAATATTGTTCTTTTGGTGTGATATTTTGAGACAGGGAACAGATTTTACTTGATTCCAAGGTAAAAGAGTTTTTGGAACCAGCAAAGGCCTCCTCGTGAACATTCACATTTATCTTCTACTGAGCAGATTTTGGTACGTTGCAAGACAAAAACTGAACCTTGGAGTGAATCCTTAAAAAGATTTTCTTTTCAAGAGAGGAATTACACTATGGATTCCTATCATTGACCTCGTGCAAAATGAATGCCCAATAATGGGTAGAAGGAGGGAGTCTCATGGCCAACTTTACTCCATTTAAACAGTTTTCCAAACATAGAATGTTTAAGTTTCTTCCTAGAACTTCAGCCACCAGTATGAAAAGATACAGAGACAAGGAGTCCCCTTGTCTTAGTCTAGTGCTAGTAGAGAAGAATCCTAATGGAGCCCCATTAATTAGAACTATATATTTAGTAGTAGTGACACAATTCATTATCACTTTGATGAGCCTTCATTTATATCCAAATCGAGGATAACATGTTCCAGGAATGCCCATTTCACCCTATCATATTCTTTGGGTATATTCAACTTGAGGGCCATAGTAGTAAAATGGAAGTACTTTAATAAGATGTAGATTTCCACTTTACGGGGTCACAAATCCATTCAAATATATGTGTAATGGAAATAGGGGAATTTCCAAGTAAGATTCCACTTATGATCCAAATTAGATTAGCTAGGACCCAAAGAAAGAAAGGAGCTAATACTGAATTTGAATTACAAGGAGGAATTCAATATAAGGAAAAGTACTCTCTTTGGACCTTAATAGGATAATGTGAATGTAAAACTGAACTAATTGCTTAAATAATATAAATCTAGATGTTATGTAAAGACAATTAACCCAACTAAGATGTAAATCTAGGACCTAAAGATATGAAAGGAAACAAAATATAAATGACTCATCTTCAAATGCATAGAGGAAGATATATTTTAGCTCCAAAACTCACAGATCTGAATTGCATCTGAATATCCATTCATGGATCTTAGAATGAAATGACAAAAGGAAAAAAACCCAAAAATCTCTTTGGAATCAAAGACTGAAGGACTAGGTCGACTTGGGAAGATGTCTTATCACTAGGTTGACATAGTATAGCGATCTACAACTAACGAGTCTAGAAAGATTATGAATAGTAAGTTCTAGATCTCTAATCCTTTTCACTCTCAACCTAAAAATCAATATAGAAAAGAGAGGTTTGGGGGTTGGGTTTGGTGAGGGATTTCCTTGGTCAAGCCCTAGGTTAAGGAATTAACCATAATTAAGAAATGTAAATGTAAATGACTGAAAGACAAGATAAATTTAAGAATTCAACTTGCTTGTATGTATGTAAATATAATGTAGATCTTGAATTAGGAATGTAGGGTATCTCCACTCTTTTCAATAGATCTACCATAATCCTATCATGGTACAATGGATATTAATGTGTGCCAATAAAGAAGATGATGAATACTTCAATGTAGGTCTCCTCCCTTGATACCCAACAATAAGATAGATCTTGAAGAGGAAATGCTCACAAAGGATTCTCCAATAATAGATAGATATCTCCTTGCTTGAATGCTTGAAAAACATGAATATGTGAACTCCTTGAATTCAAAAGACATAAGTTTGCTAAAGATAGAAAAAGCTTGAGTTCATGAACGAATGAGGAATTAATCATAATTCAGAAATGTAAATGTAAATAACTAAAAGACAAGACAAATATTAGGATTCACCTTGCTTTAAACCATTGTCAATAAGGATTTTGTATGTAAATGTATTGTAGATCTTGAACTAGGAATGTAGGGTATCTCCCACAATCTCATTATGGTTCCATGGATGTAAACGTGCATCAATGAAGAAGAAGATGAATATATCAATGTAGATATCCTCCCTTGATAGCTAATGATGAACTAGAACTTGAAGAGGAAATACTCACAAAGGGTCCTTCAATGCCAGATAGAAGTCTCTTTGCTTGAATGTTTGAATTCCATGAATGAAAAAGGAAGAAATCTTCACTTGAGAGAAAGAGCTTGAATGAATGAGATATGATTTTAAAATGAATCCTCCAAGTCATCTTATATATGAGTTTTTGGGTGGGAAAACAATACAAGCCAATGGCAGAGTGAAAGAAAACTAATCAAACCTTTAAGGTCTTTCAAGCTGCAAGCCTCAAAACCACTCGGGACTAGGTTGACCTAAGAAGACTAAGTTAGTCTAGGTCAACCTATTCTAGTCCAAGTCAACCTTGTCCTAGAGGTTAGTACAGGGGAGCCATAGGAATTTCAGACAGATACTAAGAGAAACAAGGTGGAAAGAGGAATAAAAGGGGAGAAAAAGAGACCAAGCACATGCACATCTTGTTTATCTTAGATTGGTTTTCACATATGAGTGACAATATACTTAATTCATTTACTTAGTTCATACCGAAAAAGTAATACATGTTGAGCATAAGTTTCCACATAGTATATGTCGAGTGACAAATATTTAGTATGAGCTGAGTAACTAGTAAGTGTTGTGTCACTCATGTGTCAAGCAGATGGTATGTGTTAAGATATTTAGATACTAAGTGATTAGTGGATGTTGAGTCATTTAGAGGCTGAGTTACAAAATTTTAGTTGTAGTTGATGCCGAGCATTAGTGACTTCAAGTGTTGAGTTACATAGTTTTGACATAGATGTTTATAATGGCACAAACTTTTATGTAAACCATTTTCGAGCCAACTTAAGGATTTTTTTATGATCTTTTATGATAAGGATGAATCTAAATTATGAATCCCTATGTATTACATGCATCCAATCAAAACAAGGGAAGGTTTAAGCAAAAATATAGGTGAATCACTATCGTTGATTCATACCTAACCCTAGTTTGTCACAATGGCATCTAGCTCAAGAAAAGTAGAAGGGAAAGAGGTCTTGAATGTCCAATTAGCTAGTAATGAGGTGAAATAGCCAAATTTCAAAGCAATTCTAGATGTAACTTACAAATAGGATCCTTCAGGCACATTGTCCATGATTCCCCCAAATGTCATTATGGTTCAAGATGCCAGAAAATGTTACAACTATAAGATAGGAGCAATAGGTGGCATGTAAAAAAGGGAAGCCTATGATAGATTATGTGAAAATAGTGTCTTGAAAGAAGAATTCAAAATTGTTGAAAGGAAGGGTTTGATGTGTGCCTTAGAATTTCCTAGCACATTCAAGACATAATGGATAAGAATAGTAATGAGCTAAATACACGATGGATCCTTATGGTTGGAAGGTGGACCAATAAAGAACACCAAACAAATAGTCCATAGGGTTACTGGTTTCCCAACCCTAGATTGATGAAAGACTCTATGGAGTGATTCCAAAGAGGTAATAGAAAAGAATACGGAAGCAAAGTGGAACAAACAAGGAATGACAATAGACATTCTAATAGATCCACTAATAAACTTTGCAATAAGGGTTATCTCTCACAAGTTTCATCAATCTAGCAGATTGAATAGTGTACCTTGTATTGCATTAGATGTTGGCTACAAAATTGTGAAGAAAGATCATACTTATGATCTAGCAGAGCTTCAACTACAGCCATTAATGGAAAACCTTGGAGCAGTAAGGAAGACTAAGAGTGCACAGTGCAAATTTTGATCAATTCTAGTTTGCATATTTTTATATGTATAGAATACATTCCCATATTTTGGCACTATAGGATGGAACACAAATAGGTCAGTTGTTGTTCAGATAAATGAGTACATTGAGTAGATGGGAGAAATTTTTGAAACTATCATGATGAGTTACTTCGAAGACTTTAAGAAGTCTATGAAGAAAAGGGTGAGGATACCTATTTTTTTGGTTGAAAAATATTACAATGATATATGTTTTCTTGTAGACATTGATTACACATATGTATAGGCTACCACACATAGGGTAAGAAGGCTGAGACCCTTAGGTTATGAGATCAATGTTGATGAGGCCTCAACAACCATCATTGCACTTTTAGTAGAGGAAGTTGACAAAAAAACAAAAAACTTTGGAAACTATGATGTAATGAAGTCAAAGGTAGAAATGGAATTGAAGATAGCCTCTACACTGAAGAAGAAGGACAAACTAGTGAAGAAACTTAAAGCTAAATTTGGTGAAGGTGTTGAAGAGGAAGGAGATGAAGAGGATGAAGAGGAAGAACAAGAACAAACCCAAGAACCTCTTGCATTAACCTAAGGCATGGGTGAGGATAAAGAAGAAGAGGAAATAGAGGGTGCCAAGGAAGAAGAAGCCAAGGAAGCACCAACACATGCCGAGCCCATGAAGAGAAAGGCCAAGGCACAACTTGTGACTAAAGTAAATAAAGTTGCTAAACCAAGCCCAGCAAAGCCAACAACACCTAACACTAGAGCAAGCACATGAGCTACCACACAAAAGGCCAAGGAGAAAACCAAGTAGACAAAACAAGGAGACCAAGAGAAGAAGAAATAGAGAAGGAAATATATTGTACAATTTGAGTCAGATGAAGAGAGAATTGAATTAGATGATCTAAGCCAATTCAAAGTGGTAAGTCATACACCACTTTCTAGTCCTAATTTTTTTTATGAAAATGTTAGAAACAATGTAGATCTATCTAGCCTTAAAAATGTAAATTTTGATAATTTGGGAAAAGAGGAGAAAAGTTAGTAGAAGAAGCCCTATATGCAATGATGTCCAAATAATAAGACTACGCCATTAGAATTTTCTAACTCAGTACCTAAGCTATTATATGATTTAGTTGAGCAAAAATGGCATTATTGTTTAAATTTGGAAAAGCAAATAAGGGAAACTACTTTGGCCCAAGTAATGCTAGAACTAACAAAAGGGTAGATTTCTAAGGCAAACAAGAATATGGAGGAAGGTTCACACCAAAGTATAGAGCCTTTAGCATTCTCCAAAATAACATTGAAGATGTTCTTAAGAAATCCACTCAAATGTGGAAATTAATCTATGGATTAACTACTGTAAAACAAGGAGAAGAGGACCCCTTTGAGGGTAAAAATGATGATAAAGAAGAAGATGACAAAGAAGATAGCAAGAAAGAAATAAATATAGTTGAGGAAGAGACTGAGAAGATGGATATTGACATGGCAATAGATGAGTAGTGGCAAGAGGAACAGAGTGTTCAAGATACACAAATGTCAAGTACTAGTCCCCCTTGTGACACAAGTGTAACTATAGAAAACATAATTGTCAAGGATGTTCTTGATGCATCATCTCAGAACATCAATCCATTGACTATAAAATACTTGAAAAAGATTCTAGAACAATCTACACTGCAAGCACAATTATGTCCAAATCCTATTTTGATCAGTGTAGAAGAACTTCAAAAGGTAGTAACTGAAGTTACAAGGGATAAGGTGAATACACTAGAACCACCTTCTATCATCCCTTCAGTTACTAGTGATCAATCTTTGATTCAAACAATTATAGACACATATATTAAGGTTGTCACAAGTGTTAAAGTAGACACAGTTGAGTAGAGGCAGACTGCTAAAGAAGAAAAAGAGACAACAATAGAGAAAATAGGATAGATAGATTCATCTATACCTAAAGCACAGAAACAAGGTGCAAGACGAGTCATTGTCATAGATAAAGATAAGCTAGAAGAGCTGGAGCAATCACCAAAGGTAAAGGAACAAGAGGCCATCCAAGCATTGGTAACTTTATCAACATCTAGCTCTTCACCTACAAAAGCTCTTCAGAAGTTGGGCACGGAAGCTATACCCCTGTAACTCTTAGTGCTAGGATCAAGCTCTTATAAGGTTGAAAAGGTATTTCACTATGGTGATATCACTTTAGATGAAGAAATAGTGATTCCTAAATTTGGCTATGCAACAATGACATTAGAGAAAATAGGCATTTTGCAATAAGCCTTAGAGAAAAAAAAAAGCATCAAGAAATTCTTAAAAGGGAATATAGGCATAAGAAAGCTCTTCAAGAAATTAAAGACATCTTTTTAGATGTATTCATTTTGCCACCTCTTGAAGAAAACAAGCCACTATGGAACAACTATTAGATATTGTGGAAAAGGTTAATAATGAAGACCTAGATACAAATGTTAAACTTTTATAATGGTCTGAAAGAGAGTTTCAAGGGAAAGGAAATGAAAAGATATTTGGTGACATAGCACTACCTCAAGTTGCAATGGCAACCAAGGTTGAGGATGTGAAGAAGGTACTTGAGAATATCTTCTCATTGTACACCGAATTGTGTGATCCCACACTCTTCACCCAAGACACTAGACATAGAATTCTGAGCCTGGAGAGGAATCTAAACATATCAGGCACATAACTACCTAAGAACCCAGCTCATAGTGAGAAGCATTTCTATAAATTGCTTCAATCACAGAGTCAATTAGATGTGTTAACACTAGAAGAGGCTAACATAAGAGCCAAATTGACAAATATTCAAGCGTCCCTCACCCCATACATGGAAATCCTCCATAAAGAACTAGGCTATGTTGAAAATCTACTAAAGAAAGACCCCAATCTTTCTACTCTAGATGGCCTAGTACACCTTGCAGTAGAGCTCACTATCCAAGTCAAGTCATTAGATGTTGCATGTGACAATTGGGATGCAACTCTTAAAATAATAATGGAAGTCCATAAATCCTTTTTGGACAGATACATTATAAGTGTATAGCCCATTTGACATAAGTGTCAAAAAGGGGCAGTAAGTAAGCAAGAAGAAAGAGGGGGTAAGTAAGCAAGGGGAAAATAATGAAAGGGGGAGAGATACAAATGAAAATTATGGAAAAAGGGGGAGACAACAAAAAGGGGAGAGCAACAAAATGTAGAGATAAAAATAGAGCAAAATAAAGAGTATACGTGTATTATAGTCAAAGAGTATTAGTTAGCAGAGACAAATCTACTCAGAATGGAGAATAGATTTTGGATAAACAATAGACATATTAACTTAGGGGGAGTTATACATTTTGAGGTACATAGGTTACTGCAAAATTTTGAAACTTTGAATTTTTGCATATAAGCCAAGTCATGGATATGTTATAATCAAGAAGATTACATTGATTATGAACATTCAAGTGTTTTTGGCACTCGTGTCAAATAGGGAGATTGTTGATCTCAGATTGGTTTTCACAATTGAGTGTCACCACACTTAAGTCATTTACTTATTTCATGTTGAACTAGTAATGCATGCCGAGTACAACATATAAATATTAGACCATGTCAAGTTGCAATGAGTGTCGAGTCACTCATGTGTCAAGACACTCAAGTGCCAAGTAGATAGACCATGCCAAGTGTTTCAAGTGCCTGGTGAATAGTGGATGCTAAGTAGTCTAGGTGTCGAGTCATAAGCAAAATTATAGTATATGTCGAGCATCAGTAACTTCATATGCCAAGTAACATAGATTGGACATATTTGTTTCTTATGGCACAAACAACTATGTAAACCATTTTTTAGCTGACCCAAGGATAGTTTTTGATCCTTTAGAGAAAAGGATGAATCTATATGCAAAATCCCTATGCAATTACATGCAACTAATCAAAAAATGGGAAGGTTTAAGAGGAAAAATGGATGAATTTCAGCCGTAGATTCATACCTAACCATAAGCCACCTTAATCTTCTTAAAGAGTATGAAGCCCTAAATTTTTAAGAGAGTTGAGAGCATTGCAATGGGGTGAATGATAGAATTGAAGAAGTGAACAAGAGAGTTTGTAGAGCATTCAAGATGAATTAGTAGTAAGAGTCAATTGAAAAATCAATTAAGTGAAGCATCGAGGGTAGAGGAAACAACATTGATACATTAGATTATGAAGGATTAATCATAGATTGGATAGAGGTGATCTTTTATCAAGCAAGCAAGTGCCAACTGCAAGATCTATGCTGAGACATTTTGACAGGTGATTTCAGTTAAATCTCCTCGGCGAAGTAGTCCTACTAGGCTTTACCAAATCCTTTTGACAGGGTGACATTCCAAGTGAGTGACCAAAAGACCTTTAATAAGGCACACTACTAATAAGGTGGGACTTAAAATAGTCTTTGCAAGCCTTTAGCAGGACAAGCCTTTCACAAGGCAGATCATGATTCATGGTCAAACCATTGTAACCTTAATTGGCTACACTATACAACTATAGTAGAAATTTTACCTTCCCATTTGGAGGGTTTTTGGGTAACCATATCTAGTGTTATGTGTGTTTGATTACTTACATGATTTAGATGCATTTACTTTACATGTTATTTTAGTTTATATATTGAATGCAACTAATTAATGGTGAAATATTTATGGGTCCAAGTTTAAACCCTGATTCACCCCCCCACCCCCCTCTAACCACAAGAATTTTACTCCTTTCATACTTGCAATTCCAAAAAAGTTATGATTTGAGTTACATTTTAGAATTAGTTAAAGGAGAGTAAAGAAAAGGAATCAGAGGAGATCATAGATACATCTGATTAGAAAGGATCAAGTATACATTAGGATAAAGGTGATTTGACATCAAGCAATAGATTTCTAACCAAAAGATCATTGCTAAGACATTGTAACATGTGCATCAATTAAATCTCTTAATAGAGTAGTCTTGATAGCCTATTGTAAATCCTTTAACATGGTGCTTACTTCATTGTAAGTTAAATTTCTTTTACTAGGAACACTTTTAGTAGGGTGTTTAAATCCTTTAATAGAGTATGATTTAACAGTCTTGTAAGCCTTTAAGAGGGTAGACCTTTCATAGGGTAGATCGTGTTTCATGATCAAACATTGTAACCTTCATTAGATACACTTTATTACTAAAGTAGTGAAGATTCATGGGTGTCATCCCCACCCCAGTTTAACCTTCTCCTTAGAGGGTTTCTAGGTAACCAAATATCTTGTGTCATACATGTGTTCAATATTTTACTTTCATGCTATGCATATATATGCTTAATTTGGTGTTTCAATTTATATGCGTAGATTGTGAGATGGATGTGTGGTGAATAGTTTTTGAGGTTGACAGTTTTAAGTGCTAATTCAACCCCCCCACCTACCCCCCATCTCTCAGATTTTAGTTCTCTATTGTATTTCCAACAATTGGTATCAAAGTTGAGTTCTCTAGAAAGTAAAGCTTTGCAACTTTGAGGAAAGATCTTGGAGATGGAAGTCTACATGTTGGGAAAGACTATTGATAACTAGAAGATTGAAATACAACTTTCCCTACATCCGTTGAATAAAGAAATAAATGAGTTAAAGCAATCACTGAGGAGAAGAAAGTAAATTGCTATTGAAGAGAATGCAACACAATACCAATAAATTGACACTACTGAAAGTTTTTTAGATGGAAACACCACTGAATTTGATGTAGCAGTTTGTAGATCTGATGGAAAAGAATGGAATCCTAATTGAAGAAGTCAAAAATCTCAAAAGGGAAGATGAAGTCCAATTAGTATTTCTATGTGAGGTGATAGAGAAAAAGAAGAAAGTTGAAGAGGAAAAAGTCATGATTGAATATGAAAAAATGAATTTGACCAATAAACTGGAAGAGGAAACATCAGAGGTAACTAGGATTGCTAATATGCAATTGGAAACTTTGGGTCAAATGATGACTGCAAATCATGAACTGAATGCAAAGGATATTGAGATCACAAGACTAAAGTTGCAGAATGAACAACTAAGAAATGATTTGAAAAGAGAAAAGGATATTGTTGATAGTTTCAACAAACCTAGTGAAGTCATCATGTACTTTGAACAATTGATGAGATCCCCTAGATCCAAAAGTGATACTTTTGGATTGGGTTACACTAGTATTAAAGAAGGTGAATCATCCAAAAGTGGTGAAGAAAGAAGTAACAAAGGTAAGAACTCCAAACCTACTTGTCATAATTGTGGTAAGATGGATCATACTACTAATGTTTATAGGAGCAAGACTACAAATTAGAATCATAAGTAGAAGTTCATGGGTCATTGCCAAAAATGCAACAAACAAGGATATCAAGAATGTGAATGTATAACTAAGACCATAAGTACACAAAGATTTGAAGGATACTACTATAACTGTTAGAAGTATGGACATAGAGCATATGAGTGTAGATACAAGCCTAAATGGTTATCAAACAAGCAAACAAAAGTATTCATGAATAGTATGAGGACACCTAATGTGAGAAGGAAAAACTTTGGAGGAAGAAGGAATCATAATACAAATAAAACATAGCATGAGAGCATTAATGAGAAATTTATAAGAGAAGAAAACATGGAGAATATGAAAGTATGGAAGGACAAGGTACACGATAGCACAAAGACCAAGGTAGATATAATGCCCATCACTGAACCATCTACTTCAATCTATATTATCCATTTATAGAATAAAAAGATGAGAATCCTACTAGTAAATTATCAAACCCATGAATGGAGGAGTTAAGATATGTGAATTTTGTGTTAGGCATTTGAGGAACCAATTTCAAAAGCTCAATCATTGTGATGGTAATCTAATTTAAATACTCCACTATAGATATCTCTTAAGATTAAGTTCATGAGTAGAATATTTTTCCTCTATTCATAGTAGTGAATAGATTTATAAATATTTATTTTTAGGGGGGAAAAGAAGGAACTTTAATAGGAATATAGGTCTCCCTATAATTTCTTGGCTGCTAAGCCATTCAAATATATATGAAAGGGAAAAGAGGGAATTTCCAAATGTGATTCCACTTTTAACCCAAATTACATTAGGTAGAACCCAAAGGAAGAAGGGATCCAATACTAAATTCAAATTATAAGGAGGAAAAAAGTACAAGGAATTGTACTCTTTGGCCCTTAATAGGATAATGTGAATGTGAAATGGAACTAATTGCTTAAATAATGTAAATCTAGATGCTATGTGTACATAATTAGCCCAATTAAGATATAAATATAGGGTAAAGATATGATAGGAAATAAGATATGAAAGACCTACCTTGAGATGCATAGAAGAAGATGCATTTTAGCTCTGAAACTTGTAGATTTGAACTATTTATGAATATCTATCCATAGATCTTGGAATAAAATGATGAAAGGAACAAAACCCAGAAAATGACACTGAAGGTTGAGGTTGACTTAGAAGGGTACCCTATAATGAAGTTGATGTTGTCTTGTGGTCTACAACTAACTTCTCCAGAAAGCTCCAAAAAAGTAGGTTCGCGATATATAAGTTATGACTGATATCCTACAAATAAACATAGAAAAGAAGGGCTTTGTGGTTGGGATTTGATAAGGGCTTGCATTGGTCAAGCCCTAGGTTAAGGAATTAAATGTAAATGAGAAATGTAAATGTAAATGAATGAAAGACAAGTGTAAGAATTCATCTTTCTTAAAACCCTTGTCAATGAGGATTTTGTATGTAAATGTAATATAAATCTTAAACCAGGAAATTAGTGTATCTCCACAGTTTTTAATGAATCTGCCATAATCTCATCATGGTGCCATGCATGTAAACATGCATCACTGAATAAGAAGATTAATACTTTAATGTAGATCTCCTCCCTTTATGGCTAATTATGAACTAGAAATTGAAGAGGAAATGTTCACAAAGGTCCCTTCAATGCTAGATAGAAATCTCCTTGCTTGAATGCTTGAACTCCTTGAATACAAAAGGAAGAAATATTCACTTGAGAGAAAGAGCTTGAATTAATAAGATGTGATTTGAAAATGAATCCTCCAAGTTCTCTTATATATGAGTTTTTGGGTGGGAAAACAATACAAACTAGTAAGAGAGTTAAAGAAGACTAATCAAACGTCTGAGGTCTTTCAAGCCCCAAGCCCTGAAACCACTAGGGACTAGGTTGACTTGAGAGGACTAGTTTGACTTAGGTTGACCTATTATAGTCTAGTTCAACCTACTCCTAGAGGTCAAGTCATGGGAGCCATAGGAATCTCAAGAAGATACTAGGAGAAACAAGGTGGAAAGAGGAAGAAAATAGGATAAAAAGAGGTTGAGCACACATTCATCCATGGTATGAAGAAGGCATTATGGAGAGGGCGAAAAAGGTCTTTAAAAGGCAAGTTCATCCACTTTAAGACAATATATTTATCCCTCACTTTAGTGGGAGTATGATTTTCCTTGAACTTGTAGTAAAGTAAATCAAAGGGAAAAGATGATCTTATCACAACTTAGGAGACAAAGAAATCATCAAGCTAGGAACAATGCATAGATTTGAAGATTAACCAAAAATCATTCTAAGCCAAGAAGGATAAAGTACTCTAATTCATACTCAAAAGATATATTTTTCCCTAAGAAAATTGAGTCTTTGTCAAATCCCAAAATCCCAATAAGGGAAATGTCACTAATAGGAAAGAAAGAGAGAGAAGGGGGTGTGACCAACTTGCCCAATAAGGTTTCTGTTCCTGATTGTGAATCACACAAAAGTGGATAATATTGAATAGTCTAGTGGGTTTGTGTTCCTAATAGTCAATCCCATGAAATAAAATAAAAGGAGGAAGGAACAAATGATCTAATTGGTTTGTGTTCTTAATAGTCAATCCCACAAAGAGAAGGAAAGGGGAGGATTGAATAATCTAGTAGGTTTGTGTGCCCGATAGTCAATCCTACAAATGTGCACCTTGTGATGGCTTTAAACTCTCATGATATAGTACTCCTATATTGTGAGAATGGTTTACTTATGCACTTGGATAGGTTAAAAGGTCTAACAAGTGTATGTGGCATGCTACTCAACCAATCCAAGTCATGTATTAAAAGAGAGTAGTTGGCCCTAGCAAGTTTTGTCATGCTAGTGTAATCTATATGATGTTCTTAACAAAAATATGAAAAGGATAATGGGACCATGTATTGCCCCTAGCTCTTAAGATGGAAAAATAATCTCTTATTTTTCCATCTTAAAGAAGTGATGTGGAAGGATAAAACAATTTCAGCATCAAGATAGTATCCACAAGCAACACCTAGTCCAAACCAAAGAGGTCACAGTTACTATGAGGTAATGGAAGGGTACAATGCATAGAAACCATGCAAAAAGTGAAATGAAATCCTTAAAAGGGAGGATACACAATTATGAGAATCCAATTGGAAACGATTTAAGATTGAATGTCACATGATAAACAAATAACACTCAACCAAAGGAAATAGTGGATCCATTAGAAAGTGAAAAAGAAGGAAATGATTCCCTTTACCCCCAAGTATAGGAACAAAAAGAGAAAAAAAAACCTATTATGTTACTCACCAAGAAAACCATGTATGACAATGAGCCCCCAAAAAGAAGGCCAACAATGTCGCATGGATTGGAGAAACATAATAGGGACTTAAATGTTATTTAAAGAAAGAAAAAGTAAATGAGAACTCATTATAAGGAGATGTGTGAATAACTTCATTATTAATCGGTTGTTGGATCTTGTAAAGTAAATCTTCATAATTATAGGTAGAATGATCATGATAACATTGATACATGAAAAATGGAAGATTCATAAGATTTTGACTTTGTTTCTTTCTATGTTTAGGTTTAGTAATCACCTTAGCACAAATAAGTTTAGGTAAGATCAATTTTCGATTAGTAGGAGAGTATATGTGAGAGGATGTGGATAAAGAATGATGTTCAATACTTTTTTGTGCACATGATAAATAATGATCGACAATGGTGTTAAAAGAGTTCTCATACCCCCCATTGCCTAAGGGAATATAATGGTTATCATGAGATTCATTCTGAGTGGAAGTAGAAACAAAGTTTGTAAAGAGAGAAGTTGTGCAATTTATCATGAATGGAAAGTCCTTAACTCTATAGTCTCCAATAAAGGTTGGTGTTAAATATAAGGTTCCCCAATCATCACCTAGAAGGGTACTTGTAGAAGGATGGCCATCATTAGATTCTTGATTTTTTTGTTCCTCAACATTTAGACAACTATTTGGCTTAGTATCTACATGAACAATGTACATTACATTATTATAGATAAACTTGACTTTTTTATGAAGAGTTGAAGGAACGATATGCATTGCATGTAACTGTGGTCTACCCAAAAGAATATTGTAATTAAGAGGTGCAAGCATAACATGAATATAAGTATTCAAAAAAATTGGACCTACTTTTATAGGTTAAGTAATGGTGCCTAAAGTTTTCTTAGAAACATTATCGAAGCCACAAATACAGTTACTATCAGGTTTGATTTGTGAAAGATCAACATTAATTTGTTTGAGAATATCCATGCTACAAACAATAAACCCAGATCCATTATCAACTAGAGTTTGATGAATAAGGTTACCATTTACCAATAGGGGGGTGAATCAGTTATCCAAGGTTTAGATGTACAAATAAAACTTTTCAATGCTTAGTAGACCCATATCCATAAAAATTTAATATGCATGCAACCATTAGATCATACAATACTTAAACTTTGTAGTTACTATCATAGGTCAAAACAACTTTGCAGAAATGTAAACATCAAACATCATAAGAACATTGACACAATTTTAATCAAGGATTTTACATGGAAACCCAATTTGGAAAAAACACCAATAACATGCTACCAATTCTCACTCTTCTAAAGTGATGCTCTATGAAAGTTTGACCTTGTTCAAGTTACAATACACAATGTTAAATGTGACCCGATTAAAGGATTTCAATCACCTTATTAGAGTGAGACTTTTTAGATGACTTTAGACCATTCCATTAGAATGTCACTCAATTAAAGGATTTACAAATGACTATTAGGTCAACCTTAATCCATAGGATTTTACCCACATTGGTATAGTTATTAGAAACTAACTATAGGACTTGATCTAATAAAAACTTACAACTCAATTGTAGATTACAGATCTCTATTTCATTCCTCCATTCTACTTGGCATTCATACTCTTCAGATCTGATAGCTTGTTCACTCTTTAAGCATTCATACTCTTAAGCCTTGTTTCTTTGAATTCCAACTGTAGTCACCTCTATTTAGCCATTAAATGAAGTAATACCCTAGATTCCTTGTTGTCCTTAGGTTCTCATACATGACAACCTTTTCTTCTGACCAGTTATCTCTATAAATAGATAATTTAGATCTTTTTTCCCTTAACCACAATCATCCATTTTAGGGTTAGGTAGGATTCAATGAATCTATCCACTTTTCCTTTTGGTTCCTCTAGAAACTTCCTCTACAATCTTCCTTGTATTTGCCAAACAATGGTTTACCTTGAATTCTATTCCACTAGCTCATCATAGTTATCTTCCACATTCTTTACATAATTCAAGAAAAAAAATTTGGTTTAGATTCATCAAATTTTCAATTTAACATAGTTTGTTGTCACTTAACATCTATACTTCTCTGTCACTCAACCAACACTAGTTCACTCAAAAAACACTAAATGTTACTGATGCTTGGCACCAACTAAACTTTACTCAACATAAACTAAAAATCACTTAGCTTGCACATTTTATTTTTCACTTTGCTTCTATTGATTTTTGCTCGACTTGCACTAACTACTCGGCAAGGCTTGATAGACACTTTTCTTACTTGATCTACTTGTAGTCTCAACTTGAGTAATCTTTCATTTCAAACTTTAAGTAGATAAACAATACATTATAGTATCAATGTCTTACTTGGTCTTAGTGCTTCTTTTACATACCAAATAACTCAACCTTTCTCTTGGTGTTATTGTTATCTTCTCTTTTCAAATCCTCTTCATCAATCAACTAGATGATAGCTTTTAGACCAAAAAATAATTGTCTCACTAGTAGGTAGCAGGTTTGACATCATTGAAAAAATAATGATTGTTCCATTACAAGTTCTCCACTTCAAAATAATCCCATATCAACAATCTTCATCTTTGGCATTGATGACAAACCAATACCAACAAATACACCAAAAAGAAAATAATATCTTTGAAAATTGTCCCTTTGCAAGTAGATGTCCTTCCTCTATATAGGATAATTTGATCTTTGTCAATCTCCTTCCATGTATCTCCCTTATAAAATTATTCTTCTCTTTCTCTATCTCCCTCTTTGGAGTATCTCTCCCTCTTTTTGATATTTAGGTACTTATCTCCACATATTTCCTTTGGTACTTATATCCCTTTGTACTTATATCTCCCTCTTTGACAACAATGCCAAAGACTTGTCATCTCTATACGCATATATAATCAATTCTAGCTTCTCCCTCTATCACCTTACATGTGACTGTAAGTCTTCTAATTCATCTCCTTCATTACTTTAGGCAACTCCTAAAGTAATATCCATTGCATCAAGTTTTAAGATACAACATTTAGCTCAATTGATGCAAGGCACTACTTATTCTTCTTAAGTAGCTTTGGATAGAGGTATTACCCCTAGTTTACCTCTAAGATATTCATGTGCATCCTTAGGTAAATTTTTTGTGAATATATCAGTTATATGTTCTTTTTGTATTGACATATGCCATCCTCACTTGTTTGTCTTGAACCAACTCTCTCAAGTAATGATACTTGATTGCAATGTGCTTAGTCTTTGTGTGCATCACAGGGTTCTTTGATATGTTTATAGCACTTGTATTATCACAATAAAGTACCACATGTTTAGTGATTTCCTCCTTCATACCTTTGAGTAGTTATTTGATCCATATCACATTTGTAGAATTTACTTCATCAACCACATATTCAGCTTCAATACTAGATTGAGAAATGCAATTTTGTCTCTTACTAGTCCAAGTGACCAATCTGTTTGCTAAGAAAAATGCCCCACTACTTGTGCTCTTTCTATCATCAATTTTTCTAGTCTAATCAACATCTTTATAGGCTCTTAACTCAAATTTTTCATTTTTCTTGTAGTATAGACCATAGTCTTTTGTTCCTTTCAAATATCTCATAATTCTCTTAACAACCATCAAATGATTCTCCTTAGGATTTGTAGAAAATTTTGCAGTAATCCCTACAACTAATGCAATGTTAGGTCTTCTATGTACTACATATTATAACTTCCCAATCATAGACTTGTACAATGTTTGATTCACATTAGTAGAATCACCATTCTTGGATAGTTTGTGTCCTATCACCATAGGTGTGCTAACTAGTTTTGAATCCTCCAAACCAAAAAAATTCAATATTTCCTTCACATATTTAGACTAAGTGATGTATATACCATATTTCATCTAATATACTTGCAAACCAACAAAGAACTTGATCTCTCCAAGCATAGACATCTCAAATTCTTTCTTCATTTCATTTGCAAATGCCTTGCATAATGCATCTTAACCTCCAAATATGATATCACCAACAAAAACTTCAGCTAGTAAAATACCTTTACCTCCTTTTGTATTCAAGTACAGATTGTTGTTATCATCAATCTTCTCAAAACTAATCTTCACAAGATAATTATGAAGCTTTTCATACCATGCTCTTGGGGCTTTCTTTAAACCATATAAATCTTTATGTAGCCTACATACCATGTTCTTGTTGTTTGGATCAATAAATCCTTTAGGTTATTCTATTTAAAATACTTCTTCTAATATACCATTTAGAAATGTTGACTATGTATCCATTTGATAAACTTTGAAACCTTTGTATGCAGAGTAGGCAAACAAAGTTCTTACTCCTTCCAAACTTGCAACTGGGGTAAATGTTTCTCCATAGTCTATTCCTTCTTCTTGTGCATACCCCTTGAAAACTAATCCTTCCTTATTTCTTATGACTTCACCATTTTCATCTAACTTGTTTTTGTACACCCACTTGGTTCAATCACATTCTTGTCCTCTGATCTAGGTACTAGAGTCCATGTTTTGTTCTTCTCAATCTGATCAATCTCTTCTTTCATGGCTTTACTCAAGTCTTCATTTTCTATGACATCTTTCATTGTCTTAGGCTCATGCATGCTCAATAAACAAGTATCACTTCTCTACATATTCCTTATCATTGGTCTAGCTTATTTATCTCCAACAATTTGTATAGTAGGGTGATGTCTTTTGACATACTTTGACAATCTTGGTTATGCTCTTCTTTATTCAATAGGTTTGTCAACTTCAAAATCACTATGTACTTCTCTATTAGGTAGATCAGCATCCCTTTCATGTACACCTATCTTAGAATCAGAATGTGCCTTAGCTTCTATCTGCAACTTGGCTTCTGAAGGAAACTTGGTTCCTAAATGCAACTCAATATTCATTGTATGTGACTCGACAGTCACTTAAAATTTTTGTTGATTTTCAACTTGGTTTAGAACATCTTCATCAGTAGGCATACCTTCATAAAAGTATATAAAGGATTTGTACTCTTCAGGTTCCTTCATAGGTTCAACTTCATGTATTTATGTATATTCATCAAACTTCACATTTGCACTTTCCACAACTCTGTTAATGTTAGTATTCAAACACTTATAAATCTTTACTTCCTATGGAAAAGCTAAGGAATATACCCTCTTCACTTTTAGAATCTATTCTACCATTCTTGAAATCCTTAAGAACATAGCACTTGCTTCCAAATAGCTTAAAATATTTTACATTGGGTGATTATCCATGCCATGGTTCAAAATGTGTTGAATGAGTACCTTTGTTGTCTTGTACATGGTTCAAGGTATAGACAACTACATTTCCAACTTCTCTCTAGTGTTTCAGAGCAACATTCTTCTCCATCATGAGTGTTCTGGCACAATCTATTATAGATATGTTCCTTCTTTCAACAATCCCATTTTGTGGAGGGGTTCTAAGTGCAAAAGTTTGTCTCTTGATTCCTCTATCATTATAGAACATCTCAAATTTATTTGATGTAAATTCTCCACCTCTATCAAATCTCAGACATTTCAAGTTTTTGCCTGTCTCCTTTTCAACTCTAGTTAAGTACAACTTAAACATTTGAAAAGCAATTATATTTCTATTTCAAAAACATAATTGTCATCATCCTAGAATGATCATCAATAAATATGATAATGTACTTGTCACCTTTGTAGCTTTTGACATCAATTGGTCCACACAAATCAGCATGAACTAACTCCAAAATTTATTTAGAGGTACAAATCTTACTTTTAAAACTAGATTTTGTCATCTTTCCTAACTAACATTGTTTATAAATCATATTGTCAAGTTTCTTTAGTTTAGGAAAACCTCAGACTCTTTTCATGTTACTAATACTGACTAAGTTATCAAAGTTAACATGACATAACCTCTTGTTCCATAGCCACACATCATCAAATTCTACAACAAGACAAGTAGCATTATTCATGTCAAGATAAAATAGATTACCTCTAGCCTAATCACCTTTCCTAATTAGTTTCCCATCAGTATAGATATTTTCTATCTTGTTCTCAAACTCAACTATACAACTTCAACTATTCAATTATGGCACACTCAACAAGTTATAGATAAGTCTTTCTACATTATAAGCATTAATGTCACACATGATCTTTTCTATTAGTTTGATTGATCCTTTTCCTTTTATCAAAAATGGTGCCTCATTTCCAAAACTTACACTATTTCCATCATATTAATCAATGGTAGTGAACTTACTTTTATCTCCACTCATGTGATATGAATATCCACTGTCAATGATCCATCTATCACTCTTGTTCACATAAGATACTAGTTCAGTTACCTCATCCTCATCAAAATCATCCTTTATTGCAACATACAACACTTCATCATCATGGTCATCAGATCCATCTTTGGTTTCCTCCTCAAAAATGTAGCAAGACTTCTTTCCTTTATCTTTGTAATCTATTCTATCCTCATCTCTTTTTACTTATGTATTTGTCTCCACTTCTATTGTTCTTCTTCTTTGGACTTCAAGTAGCAATATGATACCTCATTGCAATTAAAACACTTGATTGGTAACTTACCTTTGAATTTTCCTTTGCCTCTATGAAATCTCCTTGCTAGCAATGCTTCAAGCTATTCCACATCCTCCTCATATGTATCACTGTCACTAGAAAAATATTTTTTCTTATTATTTTTCTCTTTAGGTTTCTTTAATGACAGTTTATCTTTGAAGGAAAATTCAACATTTTTAGTTTTAAAATTATCAAAATTAGAGAGTTCATAGGTAGTGAGCCTACCTACCAAACCTTCAAGGGACATATTAGTACCAGGTATACATCTTAGTTCTTGCATAAAAGAACCTCTAATAGCATAGATGCTCAGATGTGTTCTTAGTAATTTTCTCATTATATTATCATCATCAATGGTACCATTAGCTCCTCTAATAGCATTGACAACATCTCTTATTCTAGAGTAATATTGAACAATGTTCTCACCTTCTTGCATTATCATGTCATCAAACTTACCTCTTAGACTTTCAGATTTGGCTCTCAAAACACTTTTATCTCCTCCATAAATTTTGTGTAAAGCATCCCACATCTTCTTTGCACTGTCGCAATCCTTGGTGTCATCAAACTCAAAGTAACTTAGGGAAGAGGCAATCTCCAACATTTCCTGATTGTGTTCTTTCTACTTTTTAAGATCATCAATAGTTAGGGCTCAAGTGGGATCACCATGCTCAATCATGATGGTAGATTGTGCATGGTCTCCAATGCCTCCTAGGTGTAGCTTCATTAAAAATTTTCATACAAAAAAATTTTCACTGTTAAGCTTGGGTACCTCTCTTTTAGACATCTTTGATCTTTTTCTTTTAGTAGTTTCAAACTGATCCTCTCAAGCACTATGGCTTTGATCCAATTGTTGGAATTCTTTAGAATAACTGAGAGGAGGGCAAATTAGTTATCCAAGGTCCAAATGTACAAATAAAAATTTTCAATGCTTAGTAGACCCATATCCATGCATCCATTAGATCATACAATACTTAAAATTTTAAGGTTATTGTCCTAGGTCAAAACAACTTTGTAGAAATGTAAACATGAAACATCATAAGAATATTCACACAATTTGACACAAGGATTTTACATGGAATCCTAATTTGGGAAAAACTACTAGTAACATGCTACCAATTCTCACTCTTTCGAAGTGATGCCCTGTGAAAGGTCAACCCTATTAAATGTTACAATACACACTATTAAATGTAACCTAGTTAAAGGATTTCAATCATCCTATTAGGAGTGAGCCTTGTTAGAGGACTCTAGACCATTCCATTTGAGTGTCACCTAGTTAAAGGATTTACAAATGACTATTAGGTCAAACTTAATCCAAAGGATTTTATCCACACTAGTACAATTATTAGAAAGTAATAGTAGGACTTGATCTAATAAAAACTTACAACTCAATTATAGATTATAGCTCTTTGCTTTAGTCCTTCATTCTTCTTGGCATTCATACTCCTTAGCTCTGATAGCTTGTTCATGCTTTAAGAATTCATACTTGTAAGCCTTCTTTCTTTGCATGTCAACTAAAGTCACCTATGTTTGGCCATTGAAAGAAGCAATACCCTAGACTCCTTTTCTTCATTAGGTTTTCAAACATGACAACCTTTTCTTTTGACTAGCTATCTCTATAAATAGAGAATTTAGATCTTTTTCCACTTAACCATGATCATCCATTTTAGGGTTAAGTAGGATTATGTAGGATTCAATGAATCTACCCACTTTTCCATTTGGTTCCTCTAGAAACTTCCTCTACAATTTTCCATGTATTCACCATAAAATGGTTTACCTTAAATTCTGTATGACCAGCTCATCATAGCTATCTTCCACACACTTCACATAATTCAAGAAAAAAAAATAGTTGGCTCAAATTCATCAAATCTTTGATTTAGCATAGTTTACTATCACTTGACATCTATATTGTTCTATCACTTGGCCAACACTAGCTCACTCGCTAAACACTAAAGTTTACGGATGCTCGACACTCACTTTACTCAGCATATACTAACATTCACTCAGCTTGTAATGTTTTTCATCTTCATTTGACACCTCTTGTTGTTCACTCAACTTCTGTTGATTTCTGCTCAGCTTGCATTGACTACTCAACAAGGTTTGGCAGACACTTTTCTTACTTGATCTTCTTATAGTCTCAACTTGAGTAATCTTTCAATTCAGACTTTAAGTAGATAAACAATATACTATAGTATCAACGTCTTACTTGGTCTTAATGCTTCTTCTACATACCAAATAACTCAACTATTCTCTTGGTGCTATTTTTATCTTCTCTTTTCAAATCCTCTTCATCAATCAACTAAATGATAGCTTTTGGACCAAAAAATAATTTTCTCACTAGCAAGTAGCAGGTTTGACATCATTGAAAAAATAATGATTGTTCCATTACAAGGTTTTCATCAAAACAATCTCATATCAATAGTAGGTTGAGGATTACTCCTTGTATGATAGGTGTGATACACCATATGACAATCCTTAGATTCTCTAGATTCCCCTTTTAAAATTTATGGAAGGACAACCCTTAAGGGTAAAGAGGGGTTTATTTGATGAAGGGTAACCCTCAAGAGCGAGAATATGTTGAGCTGTATTAACTTGATTAAGATCATGTTCCTCCATCCTCCATGGACAAATCACTGGAAGAGAGACTGTTAAGGAGATTTCCATTATCCTCTTTTTCCAAGGAAGTCTTAGAATAGGGATTGTGGATTTCTATTAATGGTTCCTCTCTACTAGAAGAACCAAATCAAGGAAATGTCACATTGATAAAATTATTTATAATGTTTTCCTCTTGCTCTAAAATACCACTAAGTGGAGGATATGTATTAGGAGGAGAAGAAACATGTTGAAAAGAAAAAGTTGAAATCATTATGTTATGTTTTTCATGAGGAAGGGAATAGCTAACATCCTTATCGAGAGGTTCATTCCAAATAGTGACAATACCAATGAAAGAAAAACCTCTATCAATGCAAGACATAATAGAAGAAGAAGAATCATGAGTTAAAGTAAATTCCATGAACGGGGAAGGAAAAGGAGATATAGGAGTATCTTCGTAAATATTATATGGTAAAGATAAGCTTATAGGAGGCTGATACTTTATGTCAAAGATAAGATGTTTGGACAATTTTTTAAATGATTTGTGAAACATGAGAAATATAGAAGTGCATGTAAAATAGATCCAATAAATCACATTTTTATTGAAATGTATTCAAGATCCCATGACCCATCCAGAAATGATGCATGAGAAATATATATATAATAATGTGAATGTCATATTGGGAAGGAGGTTTAGAGAAGAAAATCTAAATGCTACTAATGCAAACTAGGAACTTCTCTAGATAGAAAAGTATAATGTCAAGGAGGTAATAAGGGAGATAAAAAGGATCTAACTCTAAAATCCACAAGAAGGCAATGTAAAAGAAGATAAATCTTAAGAAAGATCTAACTCCAAAAGAAAAGATGTAAGAGGACAGATTCACCAAAAGAAGCTAAACACCCAATGAAATAAAATGAGCCATCTAATACCACAAAAGAAAGAGTTTGTAGATTCAAGTTCGCTAATTATGAAGTCAATGCCAAAGAAGAGAAGATTTCCAAAAAGAAGGATCTAACTCCAAGAAAGAGGGTAAGAAGGTTGGGTTCACCAAATGTTTAGGGAGAAAGGGGAGGCACTTTAATAGGATTGTAGGTCTCCCTATTATCAAGCCACTAATCAGTTCAAATGTGCATGAAAGGTAAAGAGGGGAATTTCCAAATATAACTCCACTTTTTATCCAAATTAGATTAGCTAGACCCTAAAGGAAGATGAGCCCCAACACTAAATTTGAATAATAAGGAGGAATGCAATATGATGAAATGTACTCTTTGGACCTTAATAGGATAATGTGAATGTGAAATTGATCTAATTGCTTAAATAATGAAAATCTAGATGTTGTGTGTACATAATTACCCCAATTAAGATATAAATCTAGGGTCAAAATATGAAAGAAAATAAAATATGAATGACTCACCTTCAAATGTGTAGAGGAAGATGTATTTTAGCTTTGAAACTAATAGATCTAAAAAAAATTGGATATCCATCCACAGATCTTGGAACAAAATGATGAAAGGAACAAAACCTAGAAAAGGACACTGAAGGTCTAGGTCAATTTGGAAGGGTACTTAATGCAAATTGTCTAGGGTTCTCATGTTTATCTTCTTCCAATTAGGGTTTATCCCTTTGAACCATCTAATGGTTCCTTCCTTCTATGTCCTCTCCATGAACCTTGGTCTCTGAGACCCTTAGTCTAACTTGCCTCCTAGGTATAGTTGGGTTGGTGCAACAACAAAAGCCAACTTGTTTAGAGACTATTCCTACTAGCCCTTGAATACCTTGTTCCTTCCCCTAGAACTCCAAACCCTTGCTTAGGATATTTCCCACACAAATCTTAGGTCTTTACTAGTGTATTTGTAACCTCCTAGTCCCTTCTATCCCTTTCAAGCACTTTTGTACATGTTAGTAATCACTTTGCTATCGCTACCCACAAGTAAGGTTAGTTAGGCCTAATTTGTATTATGTCTATCTGCTTTATTTTGGCCATTTACCATAAATTATTTCATATAAGCTATCACCTAGAATTTCAATAATCCTAACTTATAGAGCTTCAAATCACCCACAACCTTAATTTCTCTCAAGCCTTATTTTCTAGGCTATCTTTTAGGCCTCTAGACCAATCTCAACATAAATCTTCCTAGAAGTCTTCAAACTTCATGTAAAACCTGGCAACCACTTGTTCCTTCAAGGAGACATTCTAGGGCTTCCATCCATGCCATTGAATTGGTCATATCAGATCACTAGCATACTCTTCAAACATATCTTCTCACTATCCTAGCTCACCTACTCCAAGCAATTAGCCTAGGGCATCACTCTACAATTAGGAGATCAATTGCACAAATAAAAATGGAAACAAAAACTCTATGTATAGGACCTAACCTAGCATTCTACCAAGTTCCATTCATTTTCAATTGTGGATGCTTAGGCTGGAGCCATTTTAGTAACTGCGACTCTACAAATGAAGATTGTAGACCTAGGCACTTATATTATAGTATAACTCTTCAATCCCACAACTTCAAATCAAACTTGAATATTCAAAAAATAAGACAAAATCCTACATTTCCACAAAGTTAGATCATGTAGCCCAATCCATACACAACTATACAAGAGTGCAAAAACATAATAAATGCAAGGAAAAACCCAGAAAATGTCTGCATAGGTTGGTAACATGTGTGGTCTACAACTAAAATTAATTATAAAATTGAAAAATGTTCATCCCATGCTCAAATACCCAAGAATGGGTTGCTACAACTGTTAGAACAATAAAAAAATTTCTTATTAATTAAATCATATTGATTTAATTATTAAGTCACTTTTTATCTCTAGTTTACTTAAGCCAAACTTTGGACATATAATAATTAATTCTTTAATTAATTATTATCATGCAACATAGGTTTTACCTATTATGGTTTTGATATCCTTTTATAAGGATTGTTCTTTTTATAGTTTTATTCATTCACTTTTGATTATAGAAATCTCTCTTTTTCCTCATCAAGAATATCTCATCTATGGATCTGGCAATTCTAGCCTCCATAGCTTTTTTCTTCTCTCTTCCATGATAGGTGTTTACATGCAGGTGATTCTTGGGAGTGGTGGGGTTGATCTCTCATCAACTTCAATGTGGTATCAGAGCTCTAGATCTTCATGCCCATGTTCTATTTGTGAGAGATTTGGCATTGATTTTCAGATCTGAGATTTCATTTTTTTAAAATTAGATCTAGGGATCACTAATTTTTCATACACATTGAGCAAAAAATGGACATCACCATTGATCTAGAGAGCTAAAAAAATGCCATTTCCGTATAAAATACATCTAGTTTGGATGTTATTGAAATCTGAGGCAAAAAAAATTTACAGCCAGGTCATTTTAGCCTAGACACGCCTTGACACGTAAAATGAGGCAGCAATTTTATCAAGGTAGGAATTGTTATCGAAATATTTTTTTGGATCTACTTGTTTTTCTTTGATTTTTAATTTTAAAAACATCAAATAATTTTGTAAAAGCACATGGAATTTATGGTTTG